>PVKA01010914.1:0-62768 GCA_004027165.1 Ctenomys sociabilis | reverse complement strand
AAAAAAAAAAAAAAAAAAAAAAAAAAGAAGATATAAACCTATTGTTGAATGAACAGGCAAACTATATTTTAATTGATGTATAAGAATATCCATGCATGTAAAATTACCATCAAAGAAATGCCACTCATAATTCAAACACTATTGTACAAGAAACTGTTCTTAAATCATCCTGAAGTTAGGGAACCACACAGAGGGTGATTGTGGAGTTTTGAGCTTAAACTCAGGTTTTCTAGATTTGAAATTACAGTCCTGCCACTTATTCACCATATCATCTTGGGCAGGTGATGAGAGCCACAAGCTGGTGCTTTCTCACCTTCAAAATTAGATGTTAACAAAGGCACTTTATAGCCTTTGTTATAACACAGGCATGTACAGTGCTTGGGGAAGTGGTTGGCACAGAATGACCAGTAAAGAGCAGATATACTTCCTTGTCATGGAAACTCAGAACTCAATGTTGTATAGTGTGTTCTAATTTTAAATCTATAGGAGAGTAACTGCAGTTTCATTTCAGCCCAAGTTACATATAAGGCTGAAAAATCATCATTGAATTCTGTTATTCTGGTTGAAGAGCCTATAGTGCTGTTGCAGATAAGATAGATACTATGAGCTCAATCAGAGTCAGCAAGTCTTGGAGATGTGCAGAATGTGGCATCTGTGTTAAAGAAACAGAACTCGACTAGAACCAATAATTCTTAAATTGATCCCAGATGCATCTCCCAAATAACATTCTCTGGATAAGTCTCATCTCCATGAAATCAGAGAAGGTGGCATAGGCAAGCTGAGAACCCTCTTCACCCAAGCCTAAATGTTTGTTGAGGTTTCATATGTTATGTTACAATTTTATGTGCATTTCCATTTTATTTCATAACATGCACATGGTTGATGTAATCCACAATACTATGGTTATTGGGAATCTCTGTTATTTTTCAAGTGAGATGAACCATAGCTAAATTATCCCATGTCTTCATAGTCCTTGCTATGTAGTCTTATTTAAGAAGCATGGAACTAGACCATGGGAAAGGACTTTAACATATGAAGCTCTAGGATCTGAGAAACAGACATGCAAACAGTTACTTGACTGTTTTCTCAAAAGCTGTTTTTATTGCCTTCAATCATAAAACCACCTGTGTATCAAGTAGTCAGAAAATACAGTCCAATCATCAATTTTGGTATCAATCAGCATTGAACTAATTTTTATCATATTGCAACTCAACTGAATTTATGGAAGTACATTTATCTCTAAAACAGGTATGATATATAATCACAGATACTTCTCTGTGCCCACACAGGAATTAAAAGAAATACTGTCCTGTCAAGTACAGGAAGAGGAAGGAAGAGCAATGAAAGCTAAAGCTATTTATAGACTTACTGCTGTTATTGGGACCAATATGAATGACCCTAGCTAGAGATCATTAACATTAAACAAGAAAAGTTAAATGTATATGAACTCAATTTATTAACAAATGTCTTAAGCAATAGAGCTGACAATCTGAAAGGAGTAAGTTATTGGCATGGGACAAAAATGCCAGTCCACATATGGTCCTTTGCAGGATAATGGGGGCAGACTTTTTCAGCTCCACTGTGATACTACAAAAATCTGCAGGTATCTGAGTGACAAGAGGTGGCTATTATCTCTGAGGTGACAAATGACATAGATCATGGAAATATAAGGTCCTGGAGAGATGGAAAGTAAATATACTTGCCATAGATTTCTCCTCTGGGCTCTGTCACATGAAGGAGAAACTCACTAATCAAGGAAAATAGAAAAATATCAGCAACAGATATGTGTTTCCTTGCTAGAAATTACTTGTAGCATTTCCTGTCTTCAGGAGTACTATCCCTCTGCCAACTTTTGAAAACTATGGTGCCTTTCAAGGACAGGAAATTTTTAAAAATTTGGCAATATCTAATACTTCCTCAGTATGCATCTGACATAATTAGTGGGGTAAAGTTATCAAAAGCTTAGTTTAGCAGTGAACTGTGTAATATAACCAACCCAAGCCAATGTACCCTCTACTTCCTTAGTGAATTTACCTGTACAGCACTCCTGTGGTCTAGAATATACCTAAGACCCAGGAAAACTGACACTGAGGGACTCTAGTCCTGAGGAATAATCTCTTATTGTTGAATTAATATCCAAACCAAAAATAATCTCTTTGGAAGTCAACTTATCCCTTTGCAGGTACCAGAAGTTACTAAAGGGGCGATATCATTAAGGAACCATCCCCTTGAATCACAATTGCTTCCAAAATGTCTTTGATAGCACACACAAATTTTTCTGCAGCTCCAGGAAAGTCATTTTACACAACAAACATAACTGAAACAAATAAATTCCCATGGGGAGGAAAAATATAAGAAATCAGGTAGTCAACTGCCAGCAGAAAGTTTCCCACTGCTTTCTCACTGTCTGTTGCTTCAAACCCAAGTTGAAGGAGATATTTTGTGTTCAAAGCATTAGAAATGCCAGTAGAGGTCCAAGAACCTGCCGATACTAAGGAATCCACATTTTCACCTGTTGAATACCTAAATCAGATCACTACAAATTAATAGTCAGCACTTCTGTTGTTTCCCCTCATCTCATGCACAACTCGTGAAACTTTAGCTCTTTCTGAAGGGTGAATTCTCCTAATCCAGCCTTTTATGCAGGGAGCTTAATAATACTTTCGTTACCTTATCTACCACCAACATGTGACTATCTCCCTTAAGGACTCAGGGGACTAAACCATATACTTTAGATCCTAAACACTGATGCTTGCATGTTCTGATTCCATGCCCAGACATATGGTTTTTGATTAATTACTCTATCTACTGATACTTTCATCTTTCTATTCAAAAGGAGCATATATAAAAATGCATCTCCTTATACAGGATGAATTCAGTGGGCATATATTCAAAACATTCTGTTTGAAGAGAAAGAAACTAAGAATCTTAGGTGAATAGGAAGTGAAATAAATGGCATGTCTTAGTAATGAAGGGGAAAAATGTAGTATAGTTACGTAGGCCAAACACGTGCACATTATAGTACATAGTTGCCAATGAAATACTAAATAAGTATGTAAGAGAAATTTAAGCTATAAGCACTGAAAAATGTCTACTATGAAAGGGGCCAGGGAGATAGCTCAGTGGAACAAGCACTTCCCTGGGAAGTGCAAGGGCTTGAGTTCAATCCCCAGTTCTGCAAAAAATAAATAAATAAAATCTCCTGTCTAAGCCTGACTGTCCTATATTGAAGGAAATTACAAAGCCGCAACACTACAAGATGGTAAGTGAGCTTCAGATCACCTATCATTTATAGCTATTTAATATTTTAAAATTTTAGATGAACAGTAGTTACATCTTTATTTACAGTTGTACAATATGTCCCACTGGGTCTAGATCATAGGCTTAATGGGGAAGGAGCTTCTTCTTGCCCTGTTACATCCAGAGCACTTGGTCCCGTATCTGGAGCAGAAATTCTGACCCATTTAGTTCAGCAGTCACCTCCCAATACACTCGTGATTCCAGTGAGAAAAGGTTCTGGGTTTGAATTACCAGAGTTGTTAAAATCCTAAACAAGTTCCGCCTAGTTAATTGTGAGAGCTTGGGTCTACTGGTTAACCTTCTTAATTCTTAATTTTCTCTAGGGTCACATGGAGGTGTTGCTAGTAATAGCAGTAAAATGAGGTAAAACAACTCAGTCCTTAGGATGGGGAGATAGGTTGGCAGTCTAACTCCCTGCCTGGCAAGCACAAAGACCCAGGTTTGATCCTGGGTACCACATGCCATGCCAGAGAGAGGGAAGCCATGCCTATTCCCCTAAGCAAAACACCAGCCCCATGATCAGTCTCATATTTCTCCGGGATTCCTTGTCTCCAGTTTTTTTTCTTACTTTCTTTAGTGCATGCTTAGAATACACAATAATTACATTTCTTGTATTCTGTTTATCTTTCATCTTATGTCTTAATTCTTTTTGTGAAGCTTTTCCTGTTTGAGAGTCTACATATTCCTTTACAGTCACCTGAAATTATCAAAGAGCAAATACGTACAAAGACACAGCTCCCCTTGAGTCACATTGCCTCCAGAATTGTCTACGATGGCACAGATGAGTTTTTCTCTTGCTCCAGGAAAACATCTTTTTCTCTTCATTGCTTTATCCCTTCCCACTTGAAAATGATCTATTTCTCTACTGCCTATTGTTTAGCATTTTTATTTTGTTCTCTACATGTATGTTGGGTTTCTCATCTAAGAGCAACCATGCAATAGTTAGGTCCACATATGTGGTTTACTCCACTTAGTCTTATGGTTCCCTAGCTCATCCATTTTCCTACAAATGACCTAAGTGCATTTTCTTTATGACAGCATACTTCTCGATTGTGTACGAGTAATAAATTTCCTTTATATATTTACCTGTGGCTAGGCTGCTTCCAAGATTTAGCTATAAGAAGCTGTGATGAATCTCTATAATATGACATTTTTTACTCTTTTGGGAAGATACCTAGAAAGGGTAGCAAAGCAAAAAGGAATTTATAGTTTTCGTTTTTGAGGAACCTTCATGCTGATTTCCACAGTAGTTGTACTAGATTACATTCTTAACAACAGTGTAAGAGGAAGTCGTGCTCTGCTCCACATGCTCACCAGAATATGTTATTTGATGTCTTAATGATACTTGTTCTTTCTGTGGTAAAGTGGAATCTCAGTGTTGTTTTGTTTGTATTGCTACAGAGCCAGAAAGATTAACATTTCTTTGTGTATTCATTGGCCCCTTGTACTTCTTATGAAAAGTGCCTACACATCTCATTTTCTGATTGTCTTTCATTTTGGGAGCCTTGTTTTTTTTTTTGAGTTCTTTATATATTCTAGTTCTGTATTAATCCTCTACCTGAGGAACAGCTGGCAAAACTATTTGTCCTTTTCTCTAGGTTGTCTCTTCACTCTGTTGTTGTCTCTCTTGCTTCACAGAAGCTTTGCTCTGACGTCATCCCCTTTGTTGGCTCTTGGCACTGTCTTCTTGATTCTTCTTCACAAGCATCAGTCTATGGCGAGGCTGGTGCAGCAGAGATGGCTGCATCCCAAAGGCAGGGAAGACCACCGTGGCTCAGACATGGAGCAGGAAGATGGGCCTCCTGAGGTCACAGTCAAAGAGAATATGGGAGCCAGAGCAGTAGTCAAGTTTCACTTGGGACTCCTGAGAACCTAAGGGCTCATTTCCAGAACAGAGAGGAGAAAAGGAATCTGTAGACCTTCTGCAGGCTACCATTAGGGACTGTCAGAAATGACCAGGAGAGACTGAAGGAAAAGGATGTTTCTGTAATCCATCCCCCCATTCACTCAGTAAATAAATCAGAATGCACAGTCATTGCCAGAAACTCCTAATAGTATATGGGAAAAGACAGAAAGCAGATTTTTAAAAAAGCATAATTACAGAGCTTACATTTTAGTAGAAGGAAATAGGGAATGGTTAATAATTAATCATAATACATGACAAATTTAAGGTGTGTAAGGTGGAAGTAAGTCTTACTGAGAAAAATCAGAGACTGATGATACATAGTAAAATGGCACATGCATATTCATGTTCATATAAACACAATTCATAAAGAGGGCAGAAATACGGGGAGAGGATCTCAGCTTTGAACAGAGAGACCAGGGATGGCCTTAAAGAGAAGCGATGATTGAGCAAATTTTAAAAGAGGGGAGGAAGTGTATTGCATGGTACTAAGAAGAAAAGGAATGCAATAGACAGATGGAAAGCAAGGCCCAAGATCTTGAGTTAAAAGCACTCAGAATACTAGAAACAGAGGAGTAGAGTGTACTAGATGAGCAGGAGTAGGACTGGTGGTCACAGGCAAAATGGGGCAAAGGTTGTCCATTGGCGTTAGGGCACTAGAAGGGTATCACTCAGAAATAGGGAGCAGCTGGAAGATTTTTGAACAAGGAGATTATGTAGTGTCACTTAAAGATAACAGGATAATTATGATTGCTCTATTGAGAAAAATGAAGTAGATATGGGTAAGAGCCAAGAGATAAACTAGGAGTTTATTGCAATAATTTTAATAAGATGACATTGGCACTGACTAGGACTGAAAACACAGTTAAATCCTGGGTATAAACTGAAGGGATAGCACTTTCTTGTGCAATATATTAAGGCACAGAGGAAAAGGAGAAGAGTTCAAAGATATTAAAATTTTGGCTTACACAAATCAAAGGACAGCATTTATACTAATGCAAAGAAGGCTGCATTAGAAGTGGGTTGAAGAACAGATCAGCTGTTCAGGCCTGGGTAGCTTAGGAATGGTGTGTCCACTAGACACTAAAGTGGGTAGCTAGAAACAGAGTCTGGAGGATAGCAAGAGGTCAGAGCAGGAGCTAAAAGTACGGTGGTCTGAAACATACCGAACATCACCAAGATCTCCAACAATAAATAAACCCAGCTAGAAAGAGGTCCAAAGCTGAGCCCTGAAATGCTCTAAAGGTTAGAGATGAGAATAAAGAGACAAAAGCAATAAACTGGCAAAAGACTAATGAATAAGGAGGATTTTCAGAAGCCTTTCTTATCCTGTAAGCCATGAGAAGAAAGTAGACAGGGAGGAAGTAGACAGAGAAGAGAAAAGGAACAGCAGAAAAGGAAGAAAGAGAAACAGACCAGCAGACTAACTGAGATACTTCTTGGAAGGATCAAAGGCCTGGAGATGTTAGTTGGCCCAGACCTGAGACCTGATCATTTGATCTAGTTATCCAGAGGGTAGTTATTACCTTATTCATACTGGTTTGGGTACAGACTCGTATTTTATAAATAGCCTTAATCTTTTCTTCAGAGAAGAATATCCTTCTTTCTTTGACAAATCTGAAAATGCCAGAGTCAAACAAATCTTTCTTCCTTTAACTTTGGGTATCAGGCATTTTTCTCTCAGCAATGAGAAAAGGATTCTTAGTTAAGATAACTACCCTTTCCTTTCATGAGTACTTGAAGTGATATAATAGTTTAATCTAACCATAAACTATAAGTTCCCTGAGAATTAAAAATAACGCTGCAACACAATGTTATGGAAAAGACTAACCACTGAATAAAACTAATCTAAAATTTTATCCCATAGCCTTACTTGTTGAGTAGAGTGTTGAGGTCATTTATTCTAGGATATCAAATTTGTGCTACATGAATCTCTGGTATTTTAAATTCTGAAAAGTTGAGTCAAGAAGTAACTTGTTAAAGTAGGAGAGGGAATAGGTAAAGAAAAAGAGTGCAAATCAGAATCTCAAAGATACTCCTATTTCCCAGGATTTCAAATATGTCAAAAGAGAGAAGAATATTCCTGTACTGATAAAGAAGCTTAAGGTAGGCATCCAGACACTTCTGATCTAATAACACAAATCCCTGTATGTGGCTTCTATAAGGCATGAGGTAAGGGAATGTCACCAAGAGTCCTGAAATAACACTCCACAGAGAGGAAGAAAAATGTTCATCTCAGGCCACTGATGTAAGTTAAAATGCTCAGATTCCATTGAAAATGATGCTAAACAAGAAGTCCAGCAACAACAACAACAACGAAAAAAAACTGCTGATGTCATGGTGGAAAAATCCTCCTACATTGTTGGTGGGAATGGAAACTAGTACAGCCACTACAGAAATAAGTATAGAGATTTATATGTGTACCCATCTATATATCTGCAATATGTCATAGTGAAACCTTGAAAACTAAAATGCCCATCAGCTGAGGAATGGATAAAAAAGATGTGGTATTTTTATACAATGGAGTATTACTCAGCTATAAAAAAGGTAAACTTGAGGCTTTTATAGGTAAACAGATTCAACCAGACTGTATTGTTAAGTGAAATGAATCAGACCCACATGTACACATACTGCATTGTCTAGGTAGTGTGAGAACCTGAAAGAGTAAATAAATCCTGGAATTTACAATAGATACTGGGAAAGGGCAAGAATCAATTCAATGAGAATGAAAAACTAGAGCCACAAAAATGAGAAAAGAAAGAGGAAAACATATTTATGTATGGATGTGGGATAGTTTTATAAATTGTGCTGCTGATTTCTGCTTGTCTATTGAAAGGAGCAAATAATGCTTAAATTTAATTTTTTATAATGTTTCACTTCTTTTTAATTTCCTATAAGGAATTTTTTTCAAAATTGCAGGTTTATTTCTGGTAAACTAAACAACTAATTTGAAGATAAAATTATGTAATATAACAATCATTGTCAAATTCCTGTTACTTTTAATGAAATTTTGTACCATTTCTAATGTTTTTCTTACCATTCTGTAGTCTTTAAAAAAGTAAATAAGAACTAAGATAAGAAACCCCGTAGAACCCAGGTACGCCTTTCTAGGTATTCTTCCCTAAGAGCCAAAGGCACCATAGGCCCGTGATATAAGCATACCAGCATTTATAGCAGCAAAATTTATAATAGCAAAACCCTAAAAAGAGTTTACATCTCCATCAAAAGATGATTGGTTAAAGAAAACATTATATATACATAAATAACATTTATATATGAACATATAATACATATTTCACTATATATACAGTGAACTAATACTTAGCTATACAGAAGGACAAATTTGAGACGCTTGTAGAAAAGTAGATGCACCTTGAACGTATAATGTTGCATGAAGTAATTCAGATAAACTTAGATATCACATGGTAGCTCTCAGCTGAGGAATGCCAAGTACAAACTATGAGAAAAGCAAAGGCAGCACAGAATGGTGTGGGGGATCGGTCTTTTGCAAACAGGAAGGGAACCAAGGGCTCAAGGGGAAGGGTTGAGGGGAGGGCAGGAGCAGGATAGAGTGAAGATGTGGCTCCAGAAGGTCCAAGTAACCTCAGTGAACATGGCCACTATATACCATAAACATGTAAGTTAAAATAAGATTAATATTATCACAAGAATGGAAAGGAGGACAGAGAAGAGGAAAAAGGAAGGAGAAAGGAGGGAAAGAAATTAAAAGTATGCATGCTATATTATTGTACCAGTTCCTCAAGATCATTATAGAATGAATATATTGTAAGCATATACTAGTAAAATTTTAAAAAAGAATCCCAAAGAGTGGCAGCTACAAAAGTAAAGTAACATGTGTAAGACACTAGGTTGATGACCCTGGCTTTACACACAGGCTAGAGAATCATGGGATCCTCAGGAGGTAGCTAATGGTGGAGAAGTAGCTACTGTAGCCACGGGCCTGGGAGAGGGGCATCCCAGCTGATCTGCAGGGAGAGAAAAAGGAAGACTTGGGGTTTTCTCTGGAAAATTTGACCAAAGCCTAGGTTCAGTCATCTGGATGAGTCATGGCCATTGCTTACCACAAGGTGCTGTACGCGGTCTCAGAGTAAATCCTGAGGGGATTTGAGTGATAGTAAAAGCTACATTTTTAGTTATGTAGGTCTTGCTTTAACTTGGTCTTTTTTTTTCTGTATTTTAGGGAAGGGTCTAAAAGGTATTCAGGGTCTCACTGCTAGATCAGACTCATAGTAATTCTACTATTTATAGCTTTCCAAGTGCTGGGATTACAGGCATGCACCACCATACCCAGTCTCAATTGCCATCTCAGCACACCTCGGGGAGAGGGACAGTAAAGCATGCCTGGGCATTGAACCCCTAGCCCCTGCACCTGCTTGCAGGCACTTTAATCTGCTGAGCTATTTGGCCAGTCCTAACTTGGTCTTAACCATCCAGCAGAAAATATAACCACAAGGTATATAAAGTAAAGCTATATTAACCCGCTGAGCTATAAAAGGCTCAAGTCAACAACTTTGGACAATTGCAAGTTGTGCTGGTAACTCACTACTATCATGAACTATTGGACTATATTGAGTTATTTTGCTGAATTCAGGTACCTATAATATTTGGACTGGCATGAAGTATGAAAAAATCCTTTAAACATTTCTCCAAATACAGCTTCTCTAACAGCAATGGAACACCTGTCTTTGACAAAACAAAACAAAACAAAAAGGAAGATATAAATAAAGAAGCATTTGTAATGAAACACATACTTATGTATATACAAGATAGGATAGATATACAGCTGCTCTTAGTTCAATAAGAATAAAGGTTTGTATTAACAAAGTTTAGACAAGATATGTCTCCATATCTGAATAACTACTATGAAGACAACAATATGAAATGTATTCATTATTGTAACTGTCCTACTAACCTGCTTGGAAACTGTTTCATTGCTGTTTTATTTTTTTTCTTATTAAAATGAATATTTTTAATAAAAACCTAGGTTCAGTGACAATGCATGTTTTTTTGCATTGGTGACAGAAAGTGGCAGAATGCAGAAGCTGTAGAGGCAGTGACAAATCAGAATCAAGAATTCTCAGATGCTAACTTTTGGAACAGCACAGTCTCACTCTGGTCTAAGTTAGCTTGTGTGTGCGTGTGTGTGTGTGTGTGTGTGTGTGTCTTTATACTGATTATAGGTGTAGAGAAGGTCTTTGAGAGGACAGCTTAGATTAACATAGTGACAGGTCAGTAAGAGCTGGAATGATAATACTAAATAACTAAGTATGCTCATATCTATTTTAAGTGATGAAAAATCCCCACATGAGCCCTCATTGAAGACTTTGAATAATGATGGGACTTTGTCAAAATCTACATTTGGAAAAATTTACTCATTTACCTCTTACTCAGCTTCACCTCAAGTAACTGTTTCATTCAGTCCTCTTTGTTTATTAAGGTGTACTGTGTTAAGTGTTATTAGCAGATGTTGGTGCATTTATGATTCTGAAAATCTGATATATCTGTTATTGTTAATTAAGGTAACAATAACAAAGGAAAGAGCTAGAGTAGATTAATACATATCCTCAGTCATTTGAACACTTGAGCCTACTACTTTTAATTTTTGTACAGTGGACATTTATATGATAAATAGTGCACATCGTAAAGCTATTTTCTGTGTACTCCTACATCAAGTAACGCTGACTAACAAATTCCAAACTATGACTGAATGTGATATCTTCATATTCCAGCACCTCATGGGACACCACTTTAGGAGAGCTGCTTTGCCTTTGTGATTTCTCTACAACTATCCTATTCCATTAAATTCTATTCACTTCTCTTCTGCCTTTCAGGGCATCTCATTTTGAAATCAAAGATTTCACTGATGAATTTTTAAAAAGCATAATCCATAATTACAAATGATTCAAGCTACAAAAATGAAGAACTTTTTGTGGCAAAAAGAATCAGAAATGAAAAGCTAGTACAAAACTCTTTGCTTGCTGTGTTTCCTAAAGTTCGGTATAAGGGGGACTCTGTTCACATTGATACAAATCAGCATGAAGGCCCTGCTTTTTTAAAGTGTTTAAGAATAAAAATTCTAGAATAATAAACTTGAAAAGTAGTAATGTATGTAGAAAATACCTCCAATCAGATTGCAAAAGAGGATTCTGTCCTTGTTTTATTTTGTTGTTCTTGTTTTTTTTTGTTTTTGTTTTTGTTTTTTTTTTGTATTTTAGAGAAGGGTCTACAGGGTTTTCAGGGTCTCAGTACTAGAGCAGACTCATAGTGATCCACTTGTTTATGGTCTCCCAAGACTTGGGATTATAGGTGTGCACCACCACGCCCAGTCTCAATTGTCTCAGCAAATTCCAGGGGCAGGGCCTGCACTGCAGGCCTGGGGATGAAACCCCTAGATGCTGGGCCTGCAGGTGCTTTAATCTGCTAAGCTATTTGGCTGGCCCTCAAAAGAGGAAATTCTGATACTAGCTTTATTATTTGCATCTGGTTACTTATACATGCTAGAGCAGCTTACCCATAAAACAGGAGGTCTACCCAGATGTCTCTTGTGTCAAGTTAATGTCGTTACTCCAAAAATATATGTTCCCAGGTATCCTATATTTTATTCAAACACCACCATCAGGTAGAAGCAAGTGATCTTTGTACCTTCTGTACCCTCTCACGTGCTTGGTGTATTTCTTCAAACAAATAGGTACAAAAATATGCCATGAATTAAACCTATTAAAATATGAAAGTTTTTTGCTTTAAAACCTGTATACCATGAGATAAATTTAAACTGCATTATAAAGTACATCACCTGATACAGAATTATGATATATCTGACATTTTAAATAATGTTCATTTTATCTCAAATGTATCTTAGAGAAAGAGGCTACTGTCCACCATTACCATTGTAGACAACAATGAAAACATCAATTTCATGTGAAAGTGACAAAAAATGTAAAATACACCGTAATATACATATCAGTACTTATTTGTAATGGATGATGGCAAATGCAGTACCATGTCTATTTGAAGAAAACACAATAACGGTAACAGTAATAGTTATGGTAAAATTATGTAGCTTATCATTAGTTTCTATTACTGCTGCAATATGATAAATCACCAACCTAAACATAAAATCTGAATCTGAAGGAGAGAAAAATCTCCAGAAATATCTGAAACTTCATCTTTAAATATTATTTTCATAAAAAGCCATGTACACTATATCTAGGTAAATGCAGAGCAGAAATGTGTTTCCAACAGAAGAGTAAGAAAGTGGTGATTCTCTTTTACATGTGCAGAGACAGAGCAGAGCAAGCTTCAAGAACATCAGAAAGCTCTCCCCCAGATAGATGCTCACTGAAAGCAGTGATTTGAATTGTTTCATACAGATGTGAAGATGAAGCTAGACACATAGGCAAAGCCAGTAGTTTGAGACAGATAATAAATGGTAGCTGTGTTTGGAGGCCAGTACTGTGTGTCCATGAAGGCGTGCACATACTGAACGTGTATACGAAGGTGTGCATGTGTGCATGGACGTGGACCACCTTCTCCTTGTTACCGCTTTCCATGTATCGACAAGACATATAATTATCCCCAAATAAGAGAGCAACTGGGTTCTTGTAAAACATGACATATTATATCAGCTCGGATTTCAATATTTCAAATTGTTCTCTGAAATTAATTCACTAAATAACCTAAGTAGTCAAAGCACAGATCCATTAGGCTCAGTAGAACACAGTCTTTAAATGTTAGTGCCATACAATGAATATTTGATAA
This sequence comes from Ctenomys sociabilis, assembly GCA_004027165.1. NCBI lineage: Eukaryota > Metazoa > Chordata > Mammalia > Rodentia > Ctenomyidae > Ctenomys > Ctenomys sociabilis. The sequence goes on along the minus strand of PVKA01010914.1, from coordinate 49,786 downwards.
GTACATCATTAATAAAGCCTGGTGCAACATAATTGATATGTGGATGTTTAATGACAGTTCCACATGATGTAGCACACGGCGTCTCCCTGTCTCTCAATCATCACACAGGTTGCCCCGCACCACACGACAGGCGCAACTGGAAAGGCAAAGTCTGCTCTTCGTTAGTAGCTATCCATATAAGATTTTCATTGCAAGATAAATGATTATGCCCTGACTTTATTAATTAAGCCTTCATTTCTGCAGACTAGGAATAATTGAATAAAATGACCAGTAGCTTTTAAACTATACAAAATTTTCATGTCTCGGGAATAGATTCCACATTCATGCCAGGCCTTTACCTTCCTATTATTTTCAAAATACACCATCTGAATTGAAGGTGTTGTTAAGTTCTGATCGAACTTCAAATACAGGATGGTTTTCCTGCCACATCCTGTTTTGTGACTGTCACAATAATTTGCTTTAGCCTTCCTCTCATTTAATCAAGTCAAATTCAGCCTGATTCAAACCATATCTGTTGCTGAAAACCCTAACTCGTGAGGATCCACAGGCCAACTATGGCATCATTAGCCTTTCTAGGAATGAGGTGCCTTGTTACATTTTGGCAGGAATTTAGTGACTGCACAACAGGGCCCTCGAATTTCATTCTCTTATCACCAAGTCACAGGTGGGAAATGATCTAGTGATCCATGCTCACATATGCTAACATTTACCTCGGGATCAAACGGATGCCCACACAGCAGGTGCCTTTCCTGCTCTCCCTTCTTCAGAGAGAAAAAATATACTTCTCAGGATCTAACTTTATTTCTTAAAAACTGAACTCTAGGGAAAGAACATGGAAATTTTCTAGCTATGTGTTCATTACATGAGGAGTATTTTGAAATAAAAGAGCTGTACAATAGCTTCAATAAATTAACAGAAAATTATTTTACAAATAGCTTTAAAACATTGGAGTCCAAGAAAGCAATAATTAAAATCAAATTTCACTAGAGGAGAAAAAACACAACTCAGTTCAGTACTCATAACAACACCTTGAGGATGACACGGTGAATAAAGCAAAGTGGTATAAATAACCTGTTTCATCATGAGAAATCTAAGATTCATTTCATAAGAGCAAAGAATATGCTGGCAATGAGGCAAATTTTCTTCTATGAATTACTTTTATATTGTGATAACTAGCAAACATATTACACTGTAAAATCAATTCTATTTCTATTACTATGGTCACTCTACATTTCATCAATTTACTGTTAACATAAATTATAAGAAGCTTGACCTCACCTTGTCTAAAATACTTTTATTTGTAACATTATTGTTTACATTTTATTGGTAATTGCTTTTATCCTTTATGAGTGTGCTATTGATTCTTTTATATGCCTTTCAATAGAAGTATGGACAAATATTTATCCCTGAAGATAACATTTTAATTACACTTTCAACATTTTTTTAAGGACCTTGACATGAACTCTAACAATAATATTTCCAATCATCTTGAAGATTCACAATATTCCTATGGTTTTTCTGTCTGCATTTCCATCATAATGGTAAAGTAGATTGTATTAGTAACATGGCATACAATTCCCATATGAACTAAAAACACCAGACTAGACATTCAAATGATTCATTTTGTGCTAGTGCAATTGTTTCCAAGGACATTTTATCCTGCTTTATTCATCCTGGTTTCTTCTTGCTGTAGCATTAGCCATTAAACTGTTATGAAGTTAATATGTACAGCGAAGTTAAAATTCCCTCATTAAATTATTAGGCACTGCCGGGCGTGGTGGCACATGCCTGTAATCCCAGCACTAGGGAGGCTGAGGCAGGAGGATTGTTGTGAGTTCGAGACCAGCCTGAGCTACAAAGTGAGCTTAAGGCCAGCCTGAACTGCACAGTGAGACCCTGTCTCAAAAAAAAGACAAAAAGAATAATTATTAGGCACCATCATGAATCTTGTGCTCACTATTGTGCTTTAATACTTAAATTACTAACTTATGTAGATATACTTCTAAATTATTTTTAAGTTTTTCAAATACAGAAACCTCATTACTCTTTTTCAGTATGCATCTTTTTCTCACATTTTAGCTTCCTCTCTGTGCCACTGGTTCTTTATTTGTATTTATTTTTCCTCCCAGGTCCTCTAAAGACAGAAGAGAACTGGGCCATTAGTTTGCACTTAAGACCTGTTTTGAGAAATTATCTTCCTATTTTTCTCATCTTAAGCAGATCTGGCTCTGTCAATAACCCACACATCTTCATCACTGAGGGATGATTCTGAATATCAGTAGTGATTGTCGAGGGTGTCATGGTCACAAACACAAGCAGACCTGACCCGTGTTGGAAGTATATCCAAGGAACTTCACGGAGCAGCTAAGTACAATAGGGCTAGAATACCAGTTTCCGTACTTAGCTGCACTATGGTCTCGAACTTTGCACTCCTTCATGTGCTAGCATATCATTACCTGCAAAATGGACTGATTAGTGCAAATCCCCACAGTATTTCTTTTACAGGTTTTTGACAATAGTACATGACATGTGGTGTGATCAATGAATATTGGCTAAGAGGTGAAAAGATCCCCACTCCATTTCCCCAAACAAGCAAAAGAGAGAGAAAAAGAGAGAGAGAGAGAAAAAAGAAAGAGAGAGGGAGAGAGAGAGAGAAGGAAATGGAAAAGAAAAAGAAAAAGACACTCAAGTTTAAAAGTCTCTATGTTGTGACTTTTGAAAGTTCTATTTGCAATAATGAAAACACCTTCTAAATAAAGCTCACCTCAAATCTCTTGCTCTGGTGTTGCTAGGACTCTCGGTCAGAATTTCCGAAGAACTTGTTGCACAGTGCCCAGTACTGTGAATGAGTGACGTGAGCTGTGCCTCCATAAAGCATGATCTCTAGAACATTCCCTCATGTGTTGTGACAGAAGTTTCTGTTCTGAGCACTTGCTTAGATTCATCTTCTAAAATCAGCCTTGGCACTTCTGCCACCACACACTCCCCCTTTTGGAGACAGCAGTCCTTCCTATCAAGATGCCTGTGCCTGTTCGTCTGAGTTTGAAAAGAAGATTAGGAGAAGGGGAGGAAATCCTGAGGGCAGAATATCAGAGAGGATCCTAGAACTATACCTATGATTATTTATTTATTTGATGTATTTGGAACAGGGTCTCACTATGCAGCTCAGACTCATAGTGAGCCTCCTGTTTTCAGCCTCCCCAGCCCTGGCATTACAGGTGGTGGCCAGCTCAATGTGAGTGGGGGGTGGGGCTGGTGTAGCATGCAGTGCTGGGATCAAATCCTGTCCTTGTGCTTGCCTAAGCAGGTGCTTAGTCCACTGAGCTATCTCCCCAGCCCTTGAATGACTAGTTAAGAATGGGAAGGATGCAGACTTTCTTTTAAAAAATGTAAGGCGAAAAAAGAATGACTACTGGATAGTTACATATTGTATAATAAGGATATTAATATTTTAATAAAGCAATGAAGTATAAGTAGAGTAGGCTTTGATTTGTATAATCAAATGCAACATATTTCCTCCTGAAACAAATTTTCTAAACAAGCAAAGTTCATGCTAAAACTCAAACTTTTAAGGTATCTTTTTAAAAATTTGTTTAGTTATCTGCAATGCGGCCAGTTGAATTCTTGTGAGACCAGCTATCTTTCTGCTTGGTGTATTACCAGAAGCAGACCAACTAACCAAATCCATTGTCTCCTAATATGTGCAAGTGGGTATGGGACCAGGCAACTGATTTAGAGGAGGCAAAGCACAGGGTAACCAATGCATGATGAGGCTGCCAGCGTGGGGAGATGACCAAGAACACCACCTTTCCTTCTTATAAATAAACAGTTAGAAAAAAAAAAAACTTCAGAATTTGAGACTGAAAAAAGGTTTAGCATGGAGCCCAAAGTGGGGATGGTATGAAAATGACTCAGAGAAAGACATCATAGAAAAACAAACATAAACACACACACACACACACACACTTCAGTAGCATCAGGAACCTACAAAATACACTGCCTAACTATATGGGCTGACTTGGCTCCTGACTGTTTCCTTTCTTTTCCCTTCCAGCTTCTTGCCTCAAGGTGCCTGCACAGGCACTCGCATGTGTGTGTGTACGCGTACCCGCCCACGCGCACACACACACAAACGCCGAGGATGTATTTGGATCCTCCCTTGCAACCAAGAGTCCAAGTAAAAGACCAGTTTCACTGATAGAGACTATAAACTGCATCCACTGGTGGAACAGAGCACGGAAAACCTACTTTAACCTTTTCTTGATTGCCTGCAGCCATTGTTACTGACAAGCACTCTGTGTTGGTCTAACACAGGGAAGCCTCAGGGCTGTGAGGTGGGCATGGCTCTTTATCTCTTTCCCAAATGGCCTCAGAAATCATGCTGTTTGAATCCCCAGCTCCCTTTTTGTGGTTTTTCAATTTCTCCCATTACCATAAATCTGTATGACTCTAACAGCTTTTTTTCCAACTTTCTGCTTCTAATCTTCTGGAGGCTGGGGAAGAAGATAACCAAGCTTGATAGATTTCTGTGTAAAATAAGAATATGGCTCATATACCCCAGGTCACCTCTCCAAAATATGATATCTATATACAGCACAATCTTGACAAATGCAAAGAAAGAAGTGAGAAAAGACATAGCTTGGGTCTGGCAATGCTCTGAAACACTGCCCACCAATTCCTCGTTGTAGAAATGTAATCCCCACCCCACAATATTCCCACAGTGAAATTCTCATGTTTTTGCCTGGGTATTTCAACAACAGACCATCATTCATGCTTTAGCATCCAAGAAAACACTTTAACAGCTTTACATTTTACTAATTTAAACACTTATTTTCAAAACAATGTAAGCACATTGAAATCATATTTTAAAAATCTGCTAACATAATTGTCTTGAATTATTCAAATATTTTTAATATGTTCAAATTAAAACTGCTTCTGCCAGGTATGGTCTGTTCTGAAATTAATTACACAGTAATAACTGTGTGGAAGATAACTATATGGCAGCAATTTCCTTAATGGTGAGACTGTTTTAGACTCACCCATAACATGAATTAACTCAGTCTCTATGGACTATAACAAAAGCAAGGCTCAGGGGATATGTGATGAAAAATCCTCTGTCTCCTGAGGCTTACATTATCCCTAAAGCCCTATAGGAAATTATGCTATTGATAGTCCAGACAGCCTTGTAAAGCACAGAACAAGTAGGTTTTTCTCTGAGGTAGCATTCCCCTAAAAATTTAAGACTATAGTGATCATAAAATTTAGTGTTCAAAATTAGACACCTTTGAAAATAAAAGTGGTACTGAGAATAATTACAACAATTAAAATTCTGCATCTCCCTGTAACAACTCAGATGAATGGCCATTTTATTTACAGATTGAAGTTTAGCAATGCTCAGTAACTATTTAATGAAAAAGATTGAAAAGTACTAAAAATAAAAAGAATGAAAATAAAAAATGGCCAATTTTTTAATAAATAATGAAAATACGAATTATTCCCTTGCAAACTTTTCAACCCCTCTTCCATCTCTATGAGCAAATTCAATAAAGCCTTGGTTACTTCTTACCATAAAATCATGAGATAATATAAGTGTTAGCCAACACTCACAAAAGATCGCTCAGGAGAAGGATGTGGATTAAAACATAGCTGCTCTATCTGAGCTTTTGTTTGAGCGTCTTGCTTCTGAAATTGTTGCATTCTCTGTAATATTTTTGTTTCCCCCACTGAATATTAACCCTTCAGGTAAATTCTTACTTGGTACTCATTTTAGCATGTAAAGTTTATCAGAGTGGAAACTCATAAATAAGGTCTTAACTAGAATAAGCACATCACCCTCAACAGTTCCTTCTCTAAAGCTTTGCCAGCACAACTGTCTTCATTTCATTGCTATTTCTCTTCCCTCAGAATGAGAATGAATATGAAAGAACTGTTTCTTTCACCTGGGCTTTTTATCTCTAAGGCAGAATTCACATGCCCCCATCATTCGACACCAACACTGCCTTGGTACTTTTAGGTTAGCATCTACAAATATGTTTCTGGGCATTTGAAAACTCTTAGAACTATAAGCACATTTCTATTTATAAGTATGCTTTTTGCTATAGAGGATCTTTCATCCGTTTGTGTAGTTCTCAAAGGCTCTGGAAATAAGAGAATGATAAAGAAAGAAATAAGAAGATATTGATTTCTGCAGTTCACTTCCCATGAAACAGTTCCCCAAATTTATTCCAGTCCATTTGGAGACCACCTAGACACCACTGAGATGAAGAACAGGGACATCAGTGGGAAGGATAAACCACAAGAGTTGCTCTGTTTAGAATGACCCTTGTCTCATCAAGTAGAATTGCACATGCACTCTGTCTGCTGGATTATATTGGTGCCTTTCTGATCTGAACATTGAGGATACCACTTGCAGATCTTCAGTGAAATGCAGTAAATGCTAATGAAATAAGTTTTCCTGCCCTAGCACTACCGCCTGTCTGCCCACTCATGTCTATCAGTCATGGCTCTATGAAACTAGGGAAACTTTGTCCTCAAAAGCCTCTAGTTAACTTCACTCAATCCCATCCATTTTTCTCAACTAAAAGTCAAAATTCTTAGCAGGTCTTTAAAAACATTCTAAAAATCTTATATCACTATTCCCTTTCATGAACATCCTATCCCATCTAAAACAATATGTTCCATCCACTAATTAAAGCATCATTTCTATCTCTGAGGTTGAATTATGAGATAATATTATCCTCAGATACAAATAGTTCCATTCTGAAGGAGCTGAACAAATCTATTGTTGGGCTCCCAATGAGTAATTCCTTCTTTTGAGAAGCCTCTGTGCACCACCTAGTTTAACTCTTGTCTCCTGCTTTTAAACTGCAGTTGTAACCATTGCTCCTGCACATGCAACACAAATGACCTTATATTTATTTAAATCCTTTAAGATTCATATTCAGTCTTCCCATCCATGATGAAGATTTCTTGAAAGCAAAAACCAAATAGCTCTTTCTGACTCACACACTACTTCTAACACTGGTTATTATGAGAGATCTTTCGCTAACATCACCAGAAGGCGGGCAGAGCATGATATTATGGACTAAGATACAGTCCATTTTTTCATATGAAGTTGTCGTGTGTTCTTCTGAAACCCGTAGGTCCACTAATATGTGCCCCTTATGTCTCTTCTGTCTGTGAGAAATATTTTGTTTCCACAGGAAGACTGAAGTCTTTGAGGTATTTTTAAGAATATAGAGTAGAGAATTGTTTCAAAATTGTCCTGATATTATTACCACAGAACAGCGTAACTCTCTCAGAACTCAGACAGAACTGAAAATGAAAACTGGCAAATAGTCCTCCTGAGAATACAACACAGAAATCAATCAATTGGATTCAAATGTCTCTGTGGGCATTACACTGAATCTAATATAACCCCAAGGTTTAAAATTTGAGACAAGGCTCTGCTCCACTTGCTACAAAATGAACTGCTGAGGGCACTGGGACTCTCGGGGGCCTGGGCAGTTTACTCCATCACTCCTTTCATCATCAGCAGCAATATGCAAACAGGAGAATGATTCTCTGACACCTGTATGCAAATTACTGCGATGGCTTCAATGCCCACATGTAAGGAAGCAGCAGAATGCCCAATGAGATCACCAACCACAGTAAGCACAGATTAGGCAGGCAGAACCGAGCCAGAGGAGAGTATCATATCTTCATGACTAAATCCTACCATAATGCATTCCTTAGGATTACATGCAAAGCAAGAAAAGAGCTCATTCAATGGATTTACCCAGCAGGTCAATAAAATACAGGCCCAAAATCAATGTGTGATCCAATGGGATCTGAAGATAAAGTCACTGAAGTCAGAAAAAGAAAGAAAATGGTGATGCTCTGGTCACTGTTGTGGTTTCAGTACTGTCTATTTGGAGGATTGCACAGGTGTGAGGTTAGCAGTGTACACAGCTGAAATATCCTACAAATTTTATTTTCAAATTTTCTTTTTAATCAAAATAAAAACAAACACTGAGGGAGTTGTGTAGCTGTGAAAGGATGTTAAAGCCATAAGTATACCTAAGGAGAGACTGAAGGCTATAGTCTCTGAAACCTCCTGATGTAAGAGATTTGAGAATTAATTTTCCCCAAACCAGTGGCCATGCACTGAAAAATCAAGGGCTCTGGATGAGCGTTTGAGGGCTACTCTGAATTCTAACTCATCCCCAGCAAGGTCTCAATTTGTCTGGGCCTCTTTTGTTTTTTCATGTCATTAAATATCACCCAACTCACACATTCAAAATCTGTCCCTGTGTTAGGAAAACTGAAAATCTGAATGTATTATTACCTTAAGGAGAGACTACACACAGAGACATAGAAGTAACAGATAAACAACATTTAGCATTTGCATTTTTGCAGCATACAATATATGTGAATATATAAAGTGGGTTTATTTATAAAGAATTATGCAGTCTCTTAAATTTTGTTACTGTGTTTTTGTCAGTATCTGTGTCTGCATAATAATGCTAAGGAGAGAGGTAAGTAAGTGCAGCTGCAGGATTCTTTATGGGTAAAACTCTTAGAAAATTGAATATCATCTGTAATCTTCCTGCTGTTCCAAAACTCACATTTTAAATCAGAGACTGCAGGAACTTTTGCATTCATTGGAAATTATTATTATTACCAGGTATTATATTCTTACGTTGAGTGGAGTATACTGCCTTTTGCTAGTTATCAAGGGTTGTAAATTGTCTTAAAATAAATTAACTAGAGATCACACTAAAAGTTCCCATGTTGTTCTCTTTTGCTTCTCCTTCTTCCTACTCTCTTCTTATTCACCCCAATGACACTTTTATCATAGATGTTTGATAGTTCTGCATTTGTGTCTAATTTACCTGCCTTTCTGAATGTAGGTGGTCGATTTTGAAAGCATGATTTTTCTTCTGCAAATTTAAAAGCAAACCAATAGCTTGCCTAAAAAAAGTACAGTAGGTTCACTAACATCATTTTTGAATTATACTATGGCTTACTTTGTGTCTGTAATCATTTGATTGTTGATCAGAAGGAATGTTATCTGTCTCATCACACTGAAGGTGTGAGCTTGTTTCAATTTCGAAACTTACCTGGTCAACCACTCCCTCCCTCCCACCCTCCATCCTTCCTCTGATTTTTGTGCCACTAAGCTGAAAGGTTTCAATGAGTTTCTGAGATGATTCTCCATTTTCAAGAAGGAAAAGATTAGATTTCAACAGAACAGATCACAGGAGATTGCAGCTAAATACTAGGCTAGGCCAGAGGAGGAGATAAAGAACTTTAACCTTTACTTCCTGCTATCAAACAAATTTAGCTGTTTCATATTCAAATGCAAAATAAAATGCCAAACATGTTAAATTTGTATGCTTGCAAAGTGAAAGAGATTCTTGTTTGCTTTTATCTCGACCTTCTAGCTTAGTGCTCATTAAACCAGCTGAAATATTATTGGTCATGTTTGGCAGGCATTTGTTGGATTTGCTGTTGTTTGTTTTTAGCCATAAGGTGAGTTATGCTAATTTTTTTCACTTGTGGCATAGAAATCATTTAATGATTGCACCATTTCTAATTAGATTAATATTTTTCATTTATATGAAGATATTTCAAGTCTTAGTTGATATTTAGACCACGCTGGAAAAACAAATAGGAAAACATTTTTGTGGTTGCCGAAGTCGGGTCACTCAGAGACTGTGACAGCCAACCAGGCCTGGTAGTGCTGGCAGTGGCTCTGTGGTGCCTTGCTGAGATGATCCCGCAGCCCCACCTCCCGGGTCTCTCCGCTTGTGAAACGGGGCTTGCTAGTTCAGGGTTCCAAGGCAGAAATCTGGGCCTCCGTCCTCTGTGTTTTCTTATTTCTTTATTTATTTTTTGGCAGAACCGGGGATTGAACTTAGGCCCTTGCACTTGCCAGGGAAGTACTTATTCCACTGAGCCATCTCCCCGGCTCCCCCGTCCTCTGTGTTTTCCATGTCTTCTTCCTTAGTCACCCATCAAGCAGGGTGGCATGAAATCAGTCTCAGTCCCTTCCACCGTCCTTCTTACCTCACTACCTTTGTAGCCCTCATCTGCTATAACCTGGAAGAGATTTAAAAATATCTGAACACCACCTCATTCTCTTGTCTCCGTCCCTTCCATTTCACACTTCTTATCTGAATCATCATTCAGGAATGAAAAAAACTCAATTTGCAAACTATAAATACTATTTCAGGAGCTATACAACAAACCCAAGCTCTTTTGGACAGATTATAAAATGTTTTGTGGGGCTGGGGAGATAGCTCAGCAGGTATAAAGTGCCTGGCTGGCAAGTCTAAAGTCCTGAGTTCAGTCCTCAGTACCAGAAAAAAAAAATGTTTCACTAAGTCCCTCTTCCCTACATGTCCACCTTCATCTCTCTTCTTACCACCCTCCATGGCCTCCAACTATGCCATGCCAAAGGCCATGCCAAAGAACTTGCAGTTCTTTGATCAAGACAGAATTCTTCCTCAACCCCTTTTTACATATGTGTACTGGCCTTTCTGCCTCGAATATCTACTCTCTGTTTATCAAAATCCTCTGCATACTGCATGACTCCCCAAGGAACGCATTTTCTAAGCAGAAATATGAAGTGCTGTTTTTCTTTTTAAATTTTCAGTGTTCTCCACAGCACCATAGACAACACTTTTCATTTTGGTAGCCTTTACCTGTTTTCAAATGTGTCTTGTATGCATGTGTCTGTAACACTGGAGCACAAGCTGTGCAGGCCTGGGAGCATGACCACAGAGCTTAGTCAGTAGTGGGCCCACAATTAATAGTTACTGAATAAATTAATGAGGATTGGTTAAAGATCGTTTATAGAGATAATTAACAATCATTATTCTAACTACAGAAATAACAAATTTTAGTGCTTCTATCTTGACTTTGAAATCAACATCATTATTTGTGATATCTATTGGCTTAATTTGACTTATAAATGGAGTTGATTTAGTTTGTGTAGTATTAGCACTCAGTTGGAATATTAAATTGTTACATTTGTTACAAAAATATGTCCTTCAAATTTTGTTAAAGAAGGAATGAAAAAGTAAGGGAATGACATCTAAGCTCTATCTTCCTTCGTAGACGCTTCCCTGAACCTGGATAATATCTGCCTTTTGTGCTTGCCTGTGAGAGCACCAGTTCTACACTGGTTCTTCTCCACATAAGGGTCTGTCTCTGAGAAACTGGTTTCATGACACTTACCTTACAGAAGTGTGATGCAAGCACCCTGGATATCAGAGGGAGCTTATGGGTAAAAGTGAGGACTCGGAGGGCTGGCGAGATAGATCCGCAGAACAGGCACGATTCAGGCAAGTCTGGGTTTGCTCACCAGCACCACACATGCTCAGAGCTGGCCCATCGCCAAGACCGGACATGGTGGCACGTGCCTGTAATCCCAGTGCTGGAGGAACTGAGAACTCTTCCGCCTTGATCTAAATGAAAACTCCTATTCTATCATTTCTTTTTCTCTATTATGACGCCACGTATTTGATCAAAAAACTGGATTCTGATGGTAAGGCTTAGAAAATCACTAAATCAGGGCTGGAGAGATGGCTCAGTGGAATAAGCACTTGCCTGGCAAGCATAGGGACCTAAATTCAACCCCCAGTTCCACCAAAATATAAAAAAAAAAATTAAAATCAAATTCACTAAATCAGACAGTATCTAAATGGCATATTATTGCAAAATCCACTGTTACTATTATGATCCTTAGTCATGGTCAAGAGACACTAAAAGTTACAATCATCATCAGTCTTCATTTAGTTTCCAGAAGACCACATTGCTTTCACTAATAACCAACAATGCTGAGTTGTAATTTGAGCTAAAGAGCTGTTCCCTTGTAGTGTTATGTATATTGTGAAAATTCTACACAGTTCTAACTGTTCTTGACAGGTGAGAAATAGGAGAAAGTCTCTTTTTATCAGAAATATTGTGAATGTCATCCTGAGATGTTCCTGTCTGAATGGAATTTAGCCTTCCAGAGGGACAGAGGAATAAAAAAAATCACATTCTGCAACTGTGTTATGTTCCTTGTGCATCAGCTAACAGGCAGCGTTACACCAAGCTCTAATAATGCTCATTTGATTGACTCTGCCCAAACAGCCTTTTATCAGGCACAAGCTACTTCTCTGTGATGGATGACTATGGCTTTATGGTGCAGATCTCATTTACAAACGGAGTCTGAAAATTGCCCTTCACAGGCTGAATTCTGATGAAGCCCTACTGTCATTACTGCACGATAAACTCATTAGAATAAGAAGAAGGAATGGGTGGGTGAGGTTTACGAAAGATTTGCTAATCTTGTTCTGTGAGGTTAATACATTTAATTTCCCCTTCTTGGGACCTGACCCGTGTTGAACTTTTATTTGCTCTTACTTTCCAGAGTCCCTAAGGTGCCTGCAGTCCTTTCTTTTGTACCTTGCAGGTAAAAGCGGGTCAGTAATCAAATCAAGCCTCACCACAAAATATCTCAGTGGACATAATTTTCCAAAACTGACTATGTCAGGCTGAAGAAGATGAAAATGTTGGTGTTTAAAAATTCAACAAGGAGCTCTTTCACTAGGAGACAAAAGGCAGAAATATTTGAAGGAAAATAATGGTGCTCTGCTTTTATTTCTTTTTTATGGTGGTAGGGTTGAAAACAGTGATGTACTCGAGGTTAAAATTAATGTACAAATAAAATAAATTAATAGCAGGTTCATGAAATCATTTCATGGACCTTGGAAAATGGAATGTGGAGATTTAGGGGAGAATTGGACACTGGTGCAGGATGCTTTTTCATGTATGGATTAATACAAATATTCCCCACTTCTAATGGCTCTGCTATTCACTCTAGTTTTGTGAAATTTCTGATTTTCCTTCTTTTCATTCCTGACTCTGTATCAAACTGTGACAATTTGTTTCTTAAAATAAATGGTCCAAAACAAATTAACACCTCTCATAACTTCTAGCTACTCTGGTCACTAATGATAAAAATCAGTAGTACCCAATTCCCAGTGATTTTCATAGGATATTCATCATAGGGAGATATTATTGACTGTTAACTCATGCCATAGACTCCTGACAAAGTTGAGGAAGATGAAAGTGCTCACAGATTTGCCACTAAGTCCCTATCAAATGATCCCCAGATGGCTGGATCAGTGTTTGTGGCTTACAATAATTGCAGTCTATCCAAAGTAGATTTCCACTGTGCTATGAAATTACTTGTTCATTTATGGCTTGTGAATTTACGTGGAGCACTTACGAAGTCCTTATACCCTTACTGAGGATGATTCTTTTTAGCTTTCCTTTCCTTATTCCTTCAGTGAACCTCCATGAACAAGGTAGCTGGCATAATTATGGTCCTTTTTGATTGGTCCAAATTTGTTTGTGAACCATCAGAAAGTGACTGGTCTCCCTATGTAGCAATGGTGTTTAAGATTCAGAGAGTGTGAAATGAAAACCTTGATGTTCTTCTAACAGTGTAATTTAGGGTAATGTCAACAGATCACATAGCATTTTTTAAACCTTACATTTAAAAATAAAATAAACTCATAGCAGTGAGTTCGCATCGTGCAAGGCATTTATTATGCACTATCATTCCCCTTCAAGTCATCTCTCAATTGTTGAGGGCAGTGAGCAGAAGACGCTGCACCATTAAATGTCAGCCCTATAATTCACACTCAATGGGCAGCAAACAGTCCCTTTCACAGGCCTGGAAGGAATGCATATAGAAGCACTATAAATATGAGGTGTACTTCGGAAACCAAAAGGAAAAAAATTACACAATGCGAGCAAATGTTGCCTGGTCACCTTCTGTGGTCTGTCCTGTGGATGTGCCCCTGAAGTAGGTGGGCATGTACACTCTCTCAAGAGAGGCATTTAAAGCAAGAAAGTGGATCAATCTGATGGAATTTCTTGCAGATCTCTCCCTTTGTAAATGGCTCTGATGGGTGGCGCAGAGATGGCAGTGTGTATGCTGGAGACTGGGCTCCGCGGAGAGTCCTGCGCTGAGCAGTGTTAGCAGCAGTGCACATGCTGGAGCAAATTCCGATGGTCTTTTGCTATTTCTCCTTTTTCATGGTTTTCTGAGCCATACCAGATTCCTCAGCGTATTGGTGCCCTAATGCTCAAACTAGCTCCCTTTGAACCTCATATACCTCCTGCCTTCCTTGGAAAGTAACTCTATCCTAGTTATTTCCTATTCCCTTTTATAATTTATTCATTCGTCCATTTATTTATTAGCTGATCATATAGTATTCAATAGGTAAATATTGACTGAGAGCTCAGATGGATTCTGCAAAAACAGAAATCACAAAAGTTCTTCACATGAAGGATTCTGACCTGTGTCACATCCCTTAGAGGTCTGGAATTTAACAATTCACTCTGTGTTAAAGCTGCAATAGACTTTGTTACCTTAAAATGCCAACACACAAGCCTTCCCCTCAACCACAGTTCCACATGGGCCTTTAATAGTAAGCTATAGCATCTTATTTCTGGAGCTGCTAAGCATGTGGGAGCCCTCAAGCACAGAACTAAGGTCACCAATAGCCCATGCCTTACCTGAAATAAAACTACTGCTCATTCTAAACACACTCATACATGTATATGCACGTGCCTATGTGGAAGAGAGGCAAGAAAACCTGGAGATTAATGAATTAAGTACTACGCTGTTGTGGATTGATGCTGAAATGTCCCCCAAATACTCTCAGAGTTTTTCCAGAGGCAGAGCTCTGGCAGGAGGTTGGTGCATGAGCAGGCTTCACTCATGAGTGCATGTATTCACCAGGGAGATCAAGGGCTCAGGGGCCTGTTCAGAGGAGAGCCAGGTTGAGACAGCAGCTCACTGGAGGTGTGACCTGGAAGTGCATCTCTCCTCCCTGGCCCACTCATCCTTTCGCTCTGCTCTCCTGACTTCTATAAAATGAAGAGCTTTTTGTCTGTCATGTCCCTTTCACTGTGTCATTCATCCTTTGGAGCCAGCTCAGCATGCACCAAAAAAGTGAAATTTCCTTTCCTTTCAGTAGCAGGCCTCCATCAGTACAGCTAACATCTTTCCACACTCTGGATAATACACTTATTGATACATACTCTCCCTATATTGGTATTTTGTTATGAGATTAGAAAAGCCACACATATTAAGAATGGCATGTTTAATTTTTTTCCTATTGTATTTCTCTGACCAAACCTTGAGGAAAAGGTGTACTAATTTTGGATCTAGTTTTCTTCTCTCATCTGGCTCCACACATTGTAGGGAAAAAATAAGCTCAATAAATTCAGAATTCATTATTGCTTCTGCTGAAAAGTAGAAGAAAGGTGTGTATTTATTTATTTATTTTGGTGGAACCAGGGATTGAACTCAGGCTCTTGTGCTTGCCAGGAAAGTATTTATTCCACTGAGCCATCTCCCAAGCCTCATTTTTTCTTTTCCTTATTTTTTTTTTAAGAAAGATGTTTAGCTAACATTCACAGCTTTTGCACTGATCTTCCTAGTCTCTTAGTTGCTGAAAAGTCGGAATTATGAGTCCCTTTGATACACTGCAGCCAAGACCACAAGTAATTCACCTAAATATGCCCACTTAGAGCATCATACATTCTATGGCATTTTCGCAGTAGAATGTCTGCTGAGCTTAGAGGTAGAATGTACAATATGATAATGAAATAGAGGTGCCACTTGGAAATCTGAGGCACTAAGTAAATACACGGTACTTTTTTATTATTGTAGCACTGTTTTTTTAGGTGTGAAAATATGTATTTTAATGTATATCTCTACATAGAGGATTGATTTTTAAACAGTTCTTCATTTTTATCAGCACTCATATTTAACTCTTAAAGGGATTCATTTTCATATAATTTTACAAGTTTTGTTTAGAGCAGTTGGCTGATAATGTTCTGAGCTATATGACTATATTTTGCAGATTTTTTCAAAGGGAAGATAGTATATGAGCTAAGTAGATTGTGTTAATGTAAAAAAATTAATCTACCTCTACTCCATGGTTCCAGGTGGGCCATTACATCCAAAACTATCTCTTTACAACACTTTTAGTAATTGAAAATAACATCTGTTGGAACACCACATAGAGAAATAGTGCTTTGGGACTCCTCAATTAAAGCTAAGAGACCAAACCACCATGCTGCTCCAAATTGTTTTGCATCTTGAAAAGTTAGAATTTCCTATCAAAGCTTATCAAAAATGCAGTGGAGTAGTGACAAATGTGTGTGTGTGTGTGTGCGTGTGTGCGCGCACACAAACGAATATATGCACGCATGGTGGGCAGGGTGGAGAAACAGACAAACTGTCAAATCAAGGAGAAAAGCCAGCCTTTGGGATCTGGTCTTTGAAACTACGGATGACTTCCAGGAGACTAACAGTGCCAGTCTGTCAGTGGGCCCACATGCATCATCATTCCACCTGCAAGTCTTCATCTTCCCACTGGATCTTCATGGGAATATTTGCAAAAACCAGTGAGTAAGAGCAATGTAGCTCAGAACTTGGCACCAAAGTACCCATTTAAAACTGAAGAAGCAAAAATTCAGATACCTAGTTTCCTAAACGAATTGGCTTCTCAGAGTATTGTATCGTAAAATGTCAACATCAACAATAATAACAATGAGCCAAGAATGTGAGGATGAGGTCCTGAGTTCAAGTCCTGGTACCAAAATACAAAACAAAATATAAACACAAACAAACAAACAAAAAACAATAATGACAAGGTTCATTAACAGTGATAATGGATCAAGGAAGGAGGAGATATTTTGAATCTTTTTCTCCTGAAATGTGGGTGGATAGGCACTCTTGCTCTAGATGGCATGAACTTACGGCTTTCCTTGGCCTGGCTCATTTGCTTCTTTCTTCTTCGAGTGTGTAGCTCTAGCTCGAGCAAGAGGTAAGAGGCCCAGAAATCCTGTGTGCAAAACTAAGCATCTACATCTCTTGCCCTCCACGGCTTCTCCCTTAGACCTCTGCTCTGAGAGAGGCTGGCTCCCGTGGAAGCTGCTCTACCACCATCTCACTGTTGCTGGCTCCATCTGTCTCTGCCTATTTCCAGCTGCTGTTGAAGGAAGGCCATGGTCGTTGCTGTGTCCTCCTTTGGCCTGCCAGTCTGCAGCATGCCTCAGTGTGTCCTCCTCCTGCCACAAGGCTAGGAACTGCACCAAATCCTGTTTGTCTGGTGTAGCTCCCCTACACCAAATGGCACCAAGTTGGGTACTTTGTGTTACTGAGCATCTGCTCATGACAAGTGTATGAGATAATTCCCAGTGAAATTAACTTCCCATGTGGCAATTCGCCACCTCAAAGAAACTAGAGTGTTTTCATTTCTAGTACCTTATTTTTATTTCTTTAATTTTTTATTCATTTTAATGAGAGAAAAAGATAAAATAGCAATGAAACAGTTTCAAAACAGGTTAGTAGGACAGTTATGATAATTACTGTGAAGACAACAATATGTCTTGTATTCATTATGTAATTTCTAGTATTTTAAATGAAAAAATAACTGATGATTTTTTTTTTCTTTTCTTTTCTTTTTTTTTTTTTTTTTTTTTTTTTTTTTTTTTTTTTTTTTTTTTTTTTTTTTTTTTTTTTTTTTTTTTTTTTGTATTTTAGTACAGGGTCTACCGGGCCTCACTATGCAGATCAGATTCATAGTGATCCGCCTGTGTTCAGCCTCCCAGGAGCTGGGATTACAGGTGCATGTCACCACACCCAGTTTCAATGGGCATCTCAGGGTGCCCTGAGGGCAAGGCCAGCATTGGGGAGTGAACCCAGCCTTTCAGTCTGCCTAAACAGGCACTTTAATCCACTAAGCTGTTTGGCTGGGCCTGGCAATTTCATTGTGAATGCCTCTGTAGTAACAATGTGTAAGGATAAGAGTGCATTACCAGTCTTTACTCACTCAAGGTTCAGTTTCCAGGGACACCAGGCCAATATTTTCAGCATATAGAGCATCAGAATCTCCATCTGAAGCATTGTTTAAGTGTTAAATGCAGTAAGAGAGTGAAACACCCCACAGATTCACATGCATATAAAGTACTTGGGAATCTTGTTGCAATGCACAGCAGGATTTGGTAGGTCACAAGTGGGACCCAGGACTGCAATTGAAACAAACTCCTGGGTGATGCAAACACTATGAGCCACAGGCTGCCTGGTGAACAGCAGGGAAAAGAGAACTTCACAGAGCCCCTCTCCCAAATGCTCCTTGAGTTCACTATGTGACAGAGGATTCTTCACAGTGTTGTTCAGTACCTGCCTCAGAATGCACACTTCCAAAGCAATTTCTTTGAGTTAAATAATCATTGTTGGAACAGGCCTTCCAGAAGCTTCTATAAAAAAAGTATACTTCACTGGGATTTCTACTTTTTCCTTTTTCACTCCTTAGTTCGGATAAGCTTTATGACATTTACACTCAGTATTAGAAAAACAGTCTTTGCATTTACTCTTTTCCTGGGCCCACCCCTCTGAGCATCAGACAGATCAGAAGCTGCATTAAAACTGTCATTTGAGTGGCCCATCCATAAATGTGATGGACATTGCAATTTTCAGACAAAACCGAGGCTTAATAGGAAGAGGAAAAGGACAGTGTACTGTGAGAGAGATTGTGGCTGTGGGCCATCACTTAGCTTTTCCAAGGCCTGTCTGGTCCTATATGTAGAAATGACCATATCTGATTAGAAGTAGGACTTCCTGAAAAGTTCCTTGTGTAGCTGCCAGCAACTCTCAGAAGCTGATGCAAGGAAGGAGCAGAAGAGTGATCCACAGGGTCTCTGATGGAGCTTCGTGCCCCAGCACAGGCAGTCAGAGCGATGCTCCATGCAGGGAACATGCCCTCTGCAGCCAGAGGAAACAGCGGACATGGCAACCATCAATATGAATGGCTAGTAGCTATGCAGGCGGTCCTGGAGGGAAGGCAAAAAAGGTGGATTGCTATTATCATTGTGATAAATGGAATAAGCAGCTCGGCTCTCCAGGAGGAGGATGAGAAACCACTCAGAGCTGGGAAAGTTCTGAGGAATGGAGCAGTGACAAACTGCAAGATTAGAGAGCATCAGCCTTAGCTCATGTGTGGTCCCAACCACAAGGTGAGATAACAGCACCTGTCAGGCTGAGTGAACAGAGATCCTAGGCTCTCTTGCCCACGCCACTCATGCCAACAGCCCACTCCAAAGCAGAAGTGTGCCGAATTAGGGTAAAGGCCGTGTGCTGAAGAAAGCAAGATCTATTTAACATACACACACACATGCATGAAAACAGGGGTGCAAGTTCCATAGGCTTGGAGCTTTTGGTCAAAAAAAGAAAAGCAATCAGCCAAGTTGCAGGCAAGACTGCTGAAGGAGATTTACAAATGGCATAGGCTTAACAGGCAATCCAGGCAAGATTAGAGAAGGGAAGGGCAAAAGCACTAATACTGACATCATAGGGCCAGAGTGAGAGACCCACACTGGTGATAGCACAGAGACAAACTCAAGTTTGAAACACCATAGGATTACACTGGAAAAATCTATGACATGACCAAATCTCAGACTCCTCACAGTCACTGTGATAGTATCACACAAAAGCTAAGAACAAAAATAAATGTTTGTAGCTGAGAGGACACATATGTTCATAAATATACTGAAAGGCTGAGTTCTGGGACTACAGTTTATCCTGCGAAAACCAGAAATTGAGGTACAGGTACCACAGGGAAGGGTCTAGGGAAAGGTGACAAAATAACTAGGTGTCTGGTGTGTTTTAGTTTTAACAATAAACCAACAAACATTATCTCATTCGCTTTTTATGAAAAAGTTGTTAGCGGAACACTTTGGAATGGCAAATAGTAGCCAAAGTTTGTAATTTCTCTACATTCTTTTGCATTTCCAAAATTGTCAAAAAAATTACTGAATTTAAAGCACTAACAGATGTACATGAAGTGAGCTGCAGATCCAAGTTAATTACAGACTTTTGACTGGTTCACATAGCCTATTATTGTTTTCATTGATATATTTCTTGAAAAAATAAGTGTTAAACAAATCTAATTTTATGGCAAATTGTAACAACAGTTTGAAAAAATCAAAGTCTCTCGGGCTGGACAAACAGCTCATCAGATTAAAGTGCCTGCTTAGGCAGACTCAGGGTCCTGAGGAGTTCAATCCCAGGTCTGCAGTCCTGGCCCTGCCCCCAGGGTACTGTGAGAAGGCAATTGAGACTGGGCATGGTGGCATGCACCTGTAATCCCAGCACTTGGGAGGCTGTGAACAGAAGGATCACTATGAGTCTGATCTACACACTGAGACTGTGTAGACACTATAGACCCTGTCCTAAAATTAAAAAAAAACAAAATGTTTCTCACATCAGCTCTGATGACAATACAGGCTTTCTTGACACTTGAGGCCAGGTGATTATTAGAGGTACACAGGTCTGGCCCATGTGCAGAAGGACATGGGATAGCATTCCTGGTCTCTTTCCATTGTATTCTAGCAATACTGCACAGCTAGAACCGCCATTAGTATGTGGAGACATTTCCAAATGTCACTGGGGTAGCAAATGAGACCTACTTGAAAACTAGCATTCTAAAATGTATCTTAGTTTATCTAGCCAGCTCTACTGATAAATTAGAGGTGATTAGCCCTATAGAGATAAAGGGGTTGTGTCTGTTGAGCAGAAGCTAGATTAAAATACCATGCAATATTTTCTGAGGGATTTCTACCACTTTGATTCTATAAGAAATTGTGCTAATAATCAAAATGGTCTTGTATCATCCATCTGATGAGGAACTCCTGCTTTCCAACTCTCTTGTGGCCTTGGATGTAATCTACATGAAATGTTCTGTTACCTGGTTGTGTGACTGCCATACTCAGGGCTCATGTCATGGGAAAATAGGACAATAATTGAGTCTCATCATATGACCCTTGTACAAGTGTACATCTTAAAACTTGCAACCATTTTATTATGTAGGTGTGAAAAGGTTAACTGTAGAACTGACTAAGTACATGAGAGCTTAAGTAATTATCATTGAGCACGAAATAAAATCATCATATTCAGAAAGAGAAATCTAGATTGCAAAAATGGAAAACTAATCTCTTGATGTAGGTATTATTTTTCATCAACAACAAAAACTCCTACTCCATCATAATATACACATTGTTTTCTTTCTTTTTTGCATTGATATGTAATCTTTGCTGTATCTGAAAAATAATTTCTTGCAAGCAAAATGGTTTGTGCTAAAAGAGATGCAAACCTCACCTAGCTTTAGAACATTCAATGAGATCATAAATCAGTCCCCATATCTACTGATCACTGAGTCTCCATTACCTCATCTGTATTATGGGACTAATAGTAACTCCCTGCTCTTCTTACCCAAGTGAAATGTAAATGACCAGAATGCGTATCAATGTAAAGTGAATTCAGTGTGAGTGTGTGTGTGTGTGTGTGTGTGTGATGCATATCAAAGCAAAGTGAATTGTGTACCTTTATTCAGTACGTTTAGCATTATTTTAAATCCCTTTTCACCAAGAGTTTTAATGGATGGAAGACAGGCTAATCTTAAAATGTCATTGAATACAAAGTGACCCTAAATAATTGGTTTTCTATTTTATTTTACAGATATACAGTACACCACTCAAATACCTGATCAAATAGACTTGAAATAATAAAAATGAATAGTATATTTGTATCACATATAAACTTCATTAACATGAACAAACATTTGATTTTTCTCAAAGTAAAGATTAGCAAAAACAAACGGGTAATAGATTAACAGGTACATCTATGATTTGTTTCTGATTCTTTTGCATTTTATTTTCCTATGTCCACATAAAATGTCTAAACCATTATCAGTGGCCAGATTTTAGAGACGAGAGGTAAACTGAGCATTGGGTGGTCAGGGAGAATTAATTATCTATCGTTAATTTCCTCTACCAAATCTCCTGGCTGGGCCAAGGAGATAGCTCAATGGCCTAGGAATCTGCCTGGCCAGTAATCCCTGGTACTGCATGCCATGCTAGCCCTGCACTGAGCTGGCCAAGAAACCAGGAGTGGTGGTGCGGTGCCTGTAAAATCCCAGTGCTAGGAACACTGAGACAGGAGGATCACTGTGAGTACAAGCTGTGTAGCAAGACCCTGTACCAAATAAATAAATATAGAAAACATCTCCATGCCAATTAACACCTAGAGCAGTAAGAGCACAGGAGAAGGCCCACATCTTGCCACCTTTCTTCAAGACAGTCATTCATCATACTTGGTTTGAGCTATCAATCTCTAAAAAGAGATGAACTGTATATCTACTCATAAAGTGTACAGGTGGTTACCAAGCATTAAAGCTCTTTGAATATTCAACTTGTTTTTGTTCTCACCTACTCCTCCTATCCTTAAAAAGCAATTTATGGAAATGTAACATAAGACAAAAGAGAAAGAGCTAAACCAACTATATTCAGCCTGCCTGATACTATTAGTTTTACTTCAATAAAATTATACATTGTTAAAAGAACTCCTCCCTTGTACAAATAGCATTACTAGAAGCTTAGGCAAAAATTAGGTGTGAAAAGCAGGAGGGACATTTCTTTCTGTGGCTCCTCTTATACATAAAAGGGATGGTGTACATCAAGACAAAATAAGAAGAGCACATCAAAGAAGCTAAAAATCTGCTGCTGAGCTGCAAATGTCCTCATACATCAAAGGAGGCCCAACTCAGCAGGATAAGCCTCTAGCTCTGTAGGCAGACCCAGGCCTGCCTGCTCCTGATCATGACAACAATGCTTTGTTAAGGAAACATTAAGACACAAGCAACATGTTGGAAATAAGCACTAGTCAATTAAATCCAGGGTGCTATGAGGGACAGCAAAATGGAGCAGCAGTGTTTGCAAAGCTTGGACAGGCCCTCCTCCCCAACAACACCAAAACAATAGCTGTCAGGAAGAGAAGATAAAAGGGCTACACAGTGCAGTGAAGTGTGTGCTAGAGATAAAATAGGAGAAAGAGGAATCAGCAGAGGCAATTCTGACATTTCCAACACTTTACTGAAATGCACTTGGGTTTCAAAGATGTCAGAGTCTGAGGGATGCCTTCTCTCACAGAGCTCCAAAGGATCATCAGGAGAGATGGATGGAAGGACTTTCTTGTAAGCCACCTGCCCTTCAGTGAGAAGGGGCAGTGCCAGGTGAATCAAATGGGGCTGGATATTTCTGGTCCATCTAGCATGACACCTGATGGCTGATGATATTGGTTAGTGTTTCACAAATTTGTAGCCTGAGAATTTAGGACTCACAAGTTTGGTTCCCTCATCACTTTCTGCCAAGAGCTCAGTGTATTTTTCAACTAGTCCTGGAGCTGTAGGCTGTCAAGCCCTTAATCTCTGAAACCACAACTTATTATTTACCTTTAAGCTGAAATATGTGTTGGTTTTGTGTTTTACTTTTACTTTTTTTTATGATATTCCTAAACAAAACGTTTGCCTTGAATAGCAGTTACTACATCCAATTCAGTCCCTGGCAATAACACTGAAAAAAAATTGATATCACATGGATACCAAAAGGGAATAGAAGCATATTTGTATAACCCCAAATGTATATTCACTTGTTCATACAGAAACTATGTGTTAATTTTTTTAAACAAAATCTGTCTTCCTTCCTCTTTCATGGGAGTTTTTTTTTTTTAATTTTATTGAAGTACAAATAGCAATGAGACAGTTTCAAGACACATTAACAGGACAGATTCAATAAATTAATACATTGTTAACTGTTTTCATAATGGTTTGGTATTGTACAAGGTGCATACATGATATTATACTTACAGACATTATAGCAATGTCTCTTATCAGTAAATTAAGAGAGTAGCTGTTTGCGTATCTTATTTTTTTATTTTTGTTTTATTGAAGTACAAATATTAATGAGACAGTTTTAAGATACCTTGACAAAATGGATTTGATAAATTAATGCATTGCAAACTGTTTTCATAATGTTTTGGTGTCATAGAAGGTGCATACATGATATTATACTTACCGACATTATTATACCATATGTCTCTTATCAGTAAATAGAGTGTAGCTGTTTGCATATCTTATTTTTTATACCTAAATTACATCAAAGATTCAATAATTAATACTTTCTACCTTGTTATTTTCCTAGTGGTTGTCCATAGTACTAGACGCTGACATAATATCTTGTCCAACCACCATTAGTGCAAATCTTGCCTCTCATAGAATTATGTAGAAGCACAGCGTTATCTATCCCAACTGTACTGTCCATACACACACATCATGATTCTTCCTTTCTATACCCCTTCCTTTGTCTACCCCTGTCAAAGATGGGCACTCCATTGTCATTCAACTAACTGAGGTGCTTGAACTCAACGACACAATCCAACACAGCCCAGCATTCCATAACAATAGTGAGTTATCTGTTATCTTATTTTTTATACCTGAATTATACCACAGATTCAATAATTAATACTTTCTACCTTGTTATTTTCCTAGTGGTTGTCCAGAGTACTAGAAGCTGACATAATATCTTGCCCAACCACCATTAGTGCAAATCTTGCTACTCATAGAATTATGCAGAAGAACAGCATATTTATCCTAAATGCACTGTTGAGCTGTAAATGGCTACAGTTAACAACTTCTTCAGATAACTATTATTGTGGAATGCTGGACTGTGTTGGATTGTGTCGCCGAGTTCAGGCACCTAAATTGGTTGAATGACAATGGAGTGCCCAACTTTGACAGGTCTAGACAAAAAGAAGGGGTATAGAAAGGAAGAACCATGATGTGTGTGCATAAACAGTACAGTTAGGATAAATATGTCCTGGGAGTTTCATACGTATTGTTTCATCAGTCTTTTCCTCTGAGACCAGAGGGCTGATTTCCCACCTTTAGCATACATCAGTATTAACAGTAGGATTTATAAAACCTGACGCTTGCTGGGTCTCATAACTCACACTGTTCACTCAGGAGGTTAAGTTTTGAGGTACAGAACTCAATTTCTTACAGATTTCTGGTGACAATAGTGCTGTAGGCCTGGGGACGTATTTTGAGATCCACAGTCTAGGCTATTCAGGACAAGTAGAATTACCTCCATGACATGGACCTTGGCATCAAAATGCTGTAACCATCTTTTAAAAAAGCTAACCTCCCCAGATCTGTGCAATTAATCTAAACAACTCATTCTGATGAAAATCCATGAATAAGAAATTCATATATTTTCTGAAGCAGTTGGACATTAAAGATGAACCAAGAAATTTCACAGAAAGTGTTTTGTAGTGTTCAGGGGAATCGATCCTGCTCTCAGCTGCAGACTAAGACTTTTGCTATTAAAAAAATTTCATTATTTTGAAATATTTTCCCCGTTCCTGAATTCGCTGTGAGAATTTGCTTAGCATTGTCTTATTCCTTCACAAACAACTATGTTTCACTCCAATTGGAAATTCCCTATTGAAAATTACATAACTGGGAAGCAGGAAGCATAAACTGGTTTATTTCACAGAGTTTTCACAGCTCTTCTTTTTGTCATTTGCATTATGCATTAGTGATAAGAATTAATGAGGTTTTTCCCTATCGACTCCCACAGATGCCTACTGCAAACTCAAAGCATCCAGGCACATTCATCTTCTAGCATGCTCACTCAATGATCCAAGTGCTCCCTTCCCCAGCCAGCAGGATTCTCAGCTGCTTAGCTGCCTTGGGCAAGAAACTCTCAGTCACTGAATCTGATTCTTCCTTCCCTTGACCTACATCTTCCAAGTGACTATTTGTTGTTCTATTTTGAAGTACATTCCCATCTCACCACTGTTGTCTTCGTTCAGAAGGATAGCCATATGAACCAGAACCATGTCAGGGTCCTTCTGATTCATGGTTCATCTTTTAATTTCTTATCACCTGCATTTTCCTTTCACCTGACTGTCAGTGTTCCAGGTCTGTGAGATGTATTCCTCTTAGATTATACCTAAAAATCTTTTCTGCATTTCCTGATAGCAAGAGAATCAAGACAGGGCTCATCTTTGGACCTGATGAATGTCCATAGTCTCAGCCTAGTGCCAGCTCACTTTTTCAGGTACAATTTCCAGTCCTTTAGCATGGTACATATATTTCCTGGTCATTTGTAAGCTGATTTATACCATGGACAGCTTGTACCTATTCTGGGCTTTACATACACTTGCATACCTCGCCCAGCTCTCAGATCCTCCTGATGGTCCCATGCCTGGCTCAAATGCCTTTATTTCTTGGCAGCCCCAATAATCTGCTCACTTCTTGACTTGATAAAGCAAAATCTGCTTTCCTTCTCTGTATGCTTCTTAAGAGTAGTAATCAGGTCTTAATTACTTAATTACTGGATTCCCAGCATATCTACAACCAATACTGATCACTGAAATGTGTTGCATGGGCTGGCCAGATAGCTCTGCAGACTAACGTGCCTGCTTAGGCAAAGCACAGTGGCTGAGGTTTGATTCCCAGTATGCAGTGCCCCAGGGCACGCTGAGACAGGGATTGAAACTGGGTGTGGTGGTGAAAGCCTATAATCCCAGCACCTGGGAGGCTGAAAACAAGAGAATCACTACAAGTCTGATCTACATAGTGAGACCTTGCAGACCCTGAACTAAATATATATATATATAAAAAATATGTTGCACTTTGTTGAACAAAAATTAAATCAACATTCATCATGGGGGCTCAATTTAGATGAGTGTTATTGCCATGGAATATAGGATTCTCTCAGAGACTGAAGAACATGACCATCTTGTAACTCAGATTGGATTTTATTGATCAAAACAAACTAGAAGAGGTTTGTGCAAATATCTGTGTTTCACACATAAAACTAATAAAGCTAAAAATCCCCATGGCAATTGCAATTTATTGCATGGGCAATGTTTACATAGCCAAATCAATTAAATTATTTTTTTAAAATGTTAATGGTAAAACTTATTGCTGTGTTCCTACTGCTCTAAAATCAGAAATAAAAAGTGGTTGGACATCTTAAAAGTTATGTGTTTGTTAGAAAATTAAAAGGAAATATATACAAGCAGATAAACATTCAGCCATATAATAGAGTGAATCCTACTTTATCACTTTTTAGCTGAATGCTTTACATAACTTACTTGAATGAGCCTTAGTTTCCTCACTGTAAAACAGAGAGAGTAACAGCTACCACATAGACCAATGAGAAATCTAAGTAAAACTGCATGTATGAATGACTTAGTACAGTACTCTGTGCCTAAGATGGACTCAGTAAATGAGCTTCAGACACTGTTATGAGACACAGGTAAAAAATAATCAGTTTTACGTAGTATAAATGTATATAAATTTTCAAAATGCTTGGTGATGCTCAGAAAGCAGAATTAAGTGTCACAAAAAGGAGAGTTGGTGATGATGGAAGAAGAGACTGGGTAAGGCACCCATATATCTATATAATTTTCTCCTCCGCAATGTGTGTATTTAAGCCAGTGGTTATTTCAAACAGGTAATTGCTTCTGCTATGCTGAGAAAGGAGCTTTCCTAACCACAGTATTAATTCTTCTTTCTTTGCACTATGCTTTGCAACCCACAAGTGCTTCCAGGGTCTAAAGAAAATGTCATTGCATTAACATACTCACTGATAGAAGAGTACAAAGATTTCTGTTAATGTGTTTGTCTGTTGCATTATTTCAGTGAAATAAATTTTTAAAACATTGTAATTAACTGTCATGACTTCATCTGTCTCCCACAAAATGCCTAGTATAAAGTTTAGACTCTGTAATAGTTTGGTGACAATAAATATAATGATGACAATGATAACCTATATCAGTAAATGATTCAGTTAAAAGCATGCCTGATTAAATCATCCATTAAAAATTTAAAAAGGTAAAGAATTTATCATTAATGAGCTCCGATACTTCATATTAAAGCACCCATCTTCTTTGAGTCAACTACATGTCTCTTAATCTCAAAGACTATTACTTTTTTGTATCTTATTAAATTTTAATTTCCCTCCTAATTGAGATAAGCATTTGTTATTTTCAGTTCATCTAATTATGACACAAGGGCAAAACTTTCTCTTTCTATTCTTCATGCATCATCAGAGGAGACATAGTAAACACTGAGTAAACAAAGATTTGGGAACATGTCTGTGGAATCTGGTTTGAATTAAACACAGTTCCATTCACCAATCTGCCATTAAACCAAGTAGTAATATTCTTAGGAAAAGAATTTACAGAGCTGGTAAATAAACAAGTGCAATTTTAGTGGAAGTAGAAATAAAGGGTATGGAGCGGGATGTAGAGAATGGAAGAAATAAAAATGCAAGTTGAATTTTTAAAAGGAGTAATAAAGGTAGCACATTGGAAATACCTGGCCAGAGGGAATGGAATTGTGAACCAGCAATCCAAGACGACTGGCTTCTAGACGTCACTGCGCTGACCAGCAGCTCGGTTGGTGGAGTGATTGTCTCTTGGATCTAGAGCAGTGTGCATGTTCATAAGATGTGAAGAAGGATATGCACAAGAAGATTGCCAGGGTAAAGACAAGGTACTGACCTTCTAGAAGAAACCAAACTGTGCCACACACACCCTGATTAGAACAGACCGAACACAATATGGTGAGAACAAATAAAAGACCCATCAGGTGTCTTTCCAGGTACCAACCTACAAGTGCAAGCATCATTCCTTCTTTCCTTAAATTAGCTGAAATCTTAAATGCATAGCTAAGAAAATACCTGCAAGTGCTCATGCTCTGCTTCGCCTGGAAGCCACACAGAGGATCAGCCTCAGGCCTTTGCTCATGTCAGCCCGATTTTGTGTTTGATGCCACTGATCTGAATGTGAACTTCAACTTTCTGCCCCAGCAACAACCCCTCCACTTCTCTCTCTAACCCTCCCTTACTTTCTTTCTTTCTCCTAAAAATATACAAAATGTGCTCTAAAAAAGTAAAATGAAAATAAGCAAGGAGAAAGAGCCTTAGATGCAGCATAGCAACAAGGTATGAGTTGATCTCAAGGGAAATAGGAGATCAGTGACACCAGATAGCTGTGTGGCTTTGGAAAAATCAGTTCAGCAATCTGGACTTTGTTGTCTCTTCATTGTTATACTAGAGATACCAGGTCATTTCTAATTTCCCTTCCAGGTGCATTAGGTAAAAAGGATTAAAAGTCTAGATTTGAAAATGAGATCTAGCTTATGGTATTTGCTTTAGCATTAACATCTTCTAGGATCTTACACATGACATATAGTTTTTGAACCCTTTAGTCTTTGATAAAATATGTAGGTAAAATAACATTATAGGAATGTCACCATTTAGAATGGTGTTTAATACATAGTGTTCAATAAAACTTTATCATTGTTTTAAACAGTATAAATTTAATGAATTTTTCTTATTGTTAGATGGTTATTAATCTTCAAATTGAATTTCTCTGGTGGCTAAGAAGCAGCATTATAATGCAAAAACTATTTGAAGAAATACATAAAATAGCAAATGACCAAGCTACTTGTATATCTCCCTCTATATGTTGGCTACACAGAACTTCAAAAAGACTGAAGAACAGACCAACAAAAATCAAGTCCTTTTTCATAACTATCAGTGCACATTTGTTGTTATCAGATCTATGAAAAAATATTTGTAGTTTTATTGTTGGAATTTACCACTGTGGTTATTGATTTGTTTGCAGAGCTATCCACCTTCTTTTGGGGACTTACTTCTAGGAAAGGGCAGATTCATTTTTGGTATAAATAAAACTGGTCATGCTTGAAGTACACCAAACTACACTGCTGTCTAGATATGTTATTTGTTCCCAGTTGTCTCTTATGCTATGACCCCTTTATGTTAAAGCTTACAGAGGGGAAAAGGAAGACTCACAAAGATGTCCACTGGGGCTTAGATTTAGTTCAAGCTGTCACATTGGAGTAAGTGACACAAAAAGAGAAATTCCTGCCACTAGAGCAGTCTTTGGCACGGAGTGACAACTGACATGTGGCTGACTGCTTTCTGTTCTTGCAGAGGGATGAGTGTGGTTTACATGAGAGCCTGGAAAATACAGTTTTTTCCCAAAATATGGTGCATATGTATTGTAGCTGAATGGGTACAGGATACATGTTGAAAGCTGTTTCAAAACTACAACATACTACTCATAAATACAAATGTAACATTTGGTGATTTCTAAACTGAATCTGATAAGTGGGATTACTGAGTGCTTCTAGGTAAGTACAAAGCAAAGAGACTGAGTCTCACAGAGATGGCAAATGTAGAGTCTTTAATTCAATGATGAGGGTAACATAAGATATCAGAAAAATAAAAGATGGAGAGCACTGGCATTCTTTGGCAGCACTGGATATACATAGGCAATCAATGCTTGCTAAATTATTTCAGTGATCAAGGTTACCACCTTGATCACTGAAATAATATCTTTAGATACTGTGAACTAAAGTCTCATGACTGCTAACTGGAGGACCAATACTCTAAACTCAGATTCAACCCCAAAACTGCTTTTGTCATTGAAATTATCATACATAAGTGGTAAGAAGACTCCTCCAGATGCAAAATATTTTCTTTTTTTATCTAATTCAAGGAAAACCTCTAGTATCCCAACTACTTATTATCAGACATTTTTTTTTTATAAATGTGCAATTTTCAGGATGGTCATAACATGTCCAGTGTATGAAATTGCATACAATGATATGTAGAGTTTGCTGATAGATATAGCTGAAGCCAAGTATTTCTGCATCATAGCACCAAACTTGAAATCAGCTAATGTACCAATGGAAACTCTAGTCCACATCATCTCAGATCAGGGGCAGGACCAGTCTAGCCCAGAAAGGTACATACGATCATAGCCTCAGCTCCCTGGAATGTTTCAGGAGAAGCATAAAGACAGGAATGCCACCAGCTTAGCCATATCTTCTTACATGTTATTTGATACCTGCTTGGGAGACACTGACAGGTGATACCAGCACTGCATGTGTTTTGCCAATACCTATAATATTTTGTAACATGATTTTCAAATAGTATGTTTAAGTTGTAGTGTTGCAAATTAAATTTTGCAATATACAAAATTTAGAAACAATATGACAGTTTCTTAGACAGGATCTAGGCAACTGCTTAGACCACTGCATTGGGAGGGAAAACCAATTTTAGCTCTATGCCAGTATCACTTTATGTGGCAGTATCATCAAGCTTGATCCACATGTGAAGAAACCCTGGGAGACAAAACCTTCCCTACTTCAACACATAATCATTCTTTGCAAAGAATCAAATGCACACACCTAAAATAAGTCATGGCTTTTTCTGATTGGTACTTGTGATGTAGCTATAAACTTTGCCCCATGGGGCAAAAAAGTTTTATATTTGTTGAAGTAAGGTGCCATAGTGTTACATACTGTTGGGAGAAGGAAGTTTGGAAGGTGAGAAATGATAGTTATGCTGCCTGGTGTATTTGTAGGCACAGATCAATACCTTACCTGTTTATTGGGAGTAACAGTTTCCAGCACAAAGGGTGGCTATGAAAAATAAATGATATAACATTTAGCATACTGGTGATACTCTGTTGGTATTTAATGAGTGGTACCCTTAAGTGTAGCACTTAGTATTAGAGTGAATTTGTCTAGAGTGAGACCAGTGAAGCTCGAAATGCAATTAGAAATGCAATGTCAGCCAACAAATTTTTGTTTTTACAAAAGTGCAAAACAGGCATTTACTGGATTTTATCCTCCTGAGATGCATCCTGGGCCTTATGGAAATGGTCAGCAAGAAACAAGTCTTGGTTCTGGGAACTTTATGGGGTTGGAAATAAAAGGGAAAGTTCTTAAAAGAATTTTCCATTGACAGTTCTTCCAGAGACTTATTTTTAAGTCACAACATATGATTGTCTTCAAAAAGTTATTTTTAAAGATTACAAAAGAAGTGCTCAATTTAAGCATATCTGAGAAATGAATTTTAGTCTCAAAGTACGTTTTTCTGTAGCTTCCTTGCTGTGCCTTATTTTTATTTTCCTTTTAAAAGAAGTTTTTACTCATCAATGCTATAAACCACAACAGCTAAAGACAGATTATGGAGTGTGGTTGGAAAACTACCCATGGTGCATATGTATAAAGAGAAGCCAACTATTGCTTTTGACCAGAATTAATCTCTCATAACCTTCTTGTCTACTGACAGAATAGAAATATATTTTTTGTTTTTGTATACAGGATAAAACAGCACTAAGGAATATGAATCAGAGAAGAACCCTGCACATACCCTCTGCATTCATATGAATTTTAAAAGTCTTATAATCAAGAGGCCTTGATCTGCTACACCGACTATAGGAGGATGAGACTCAAGTGGGCTAAATAGTTCATGACCCAAATCCACTCAGTTTCTTTCTCCAAACTCTGCTGGTCCATACTGTCTTCGAAGACAGCCAACTTAAAGCATCCTTCCCTCTGATAAGCCCATCCACCACTGATCTTCTGCACTGCTTGTGTAGGTAGCCTAGAGGGCCCAGTCCATGTTAGTTGGGTGAAACCAGAACAAACCATGAACCAAATCAACCCTCTTCCCAGGTTTGGGTATTTCGTCTCAGCAGTAAGAACAGTAACTGAGTCACTTCACAAACATCATCCTAGACATGAAGTGTGTGAGAGGAAGAGGACAGATGCTAGTCATGCACCACGGCCATGTTCTGGACAGCTGAGCCACTGCAACAGAACTCGGGGCTCTGACATGATTTTATGGAAACTAAGAGCTCCAAAACATGCAAAATATCTCTAGCTAAGATATTGTTGCAAGGCTTAGAATTATTGCTTACTTTTTTAGAAAAAATATATAGGATCTTATTAGCCATGAACATCTTGAGGTGATTTGTATTCTCAAATTAGTAATAAACAACTAAGCATGGTCTTAAAATGGAAAAATCAAACATGTATTTGTAATTTGTATCTGTTAAGTTATTTATTCATTTAATCTACTTTTTCTCTCTTCCTTTCTTCCTTTTTTCCTTCCTTCCTTCCATCAGGGAGTGCTACTGAATACTGAACCAAGAGCTTTCACACTGAGTTGTATTCATATAAAGTTTTATTTTTTATGTATTGAGATATATAAAAAAATCTTGCTAAATTATTAAGGTGCCCGGGCTAGGCTTGTACATGCTATCTCTTTGCCTCGGTCTCTCAGAGCACTAGTACTATAGGCATGCAAGACCATGAGTGGATTCCATGTTTCCCTTTCAGCTTACAAAGAAAATTAAGATTGATGCAAAAAATACATACATGCTGACATACATAGTGCAATGTATGCATATGATAGATAATAGATACATAAAGAAAAAGAGATACATAAGGATGTTTCTATTTTTCTGTTTTATGGTTGTCTTTAATAAAAATAAATCTGTATTTTAAAAAATTAAATGAGAAGAAGAAAATGTTTCATAAAAGTCTAAAACACTTGGCCCTACCAGGGATCATAAAGCTTCCCAGGCACACCAATGAGGCTTTGGATGACAAGGGGTTAGGCTAAGAGCACAGCAAAACTTGTAGGGCGCAGTAGGAGGGTGAGACCTGAAAGAAGAGACACTGCACAGTTAGAGGGAAACAAAAAAATAAAACAAACAAACAAACAAGATCACAACACTGTGTCATCCTGCTGGTCTCCCTATCCTGTTCTTTTCAAATGTGTAGGCCCTCCAATCTCAGGAAGCCCCGATGCAGCATACTTGCATACTCTGTGGGACAGAAGCACGCAGTGACTCCCCAAAGCAAGTTCTATGAAGCCCAAATGCCAAGACCAGTTGATTCTATATCCTTGGTCAAAGTGGCCCCAAGAAAATGAATCAGGTGCAATACTCTGTGCTAAAAGTTCCCAGCTCATGCAGAAACAAGAAAGGCTGGGTCTGGAGCAGGTACTAATCCAAAGGAACTAGTCTAGGAATCTCTGCTATTTTCACATTCAGGGAAGGTTTCTAAAGAACAGCCTGTAAGGGCCACTCCTCAGAGTTGCCATAGTTACTGCTAGGCTGTGGCCTGGCCTACTTCCTCTTTCTCTGACAGCTCTAATGGCAGATGTCCTCCATCAGCCCTGTTTCTAGCTGGGTTGTGTGGAAGGCTCTTGAGATGCCTGTCAACAGTTATTCTAGGAGGGCTGTTCACTTTTCTCTGCTTAAAGGCTTCCGCTTCTGTATTTAAATTGAGAAACTATGGTAGCTCACAAGAACATGAAAAATACAACACAGAAGCTAAAACTTAAAAGCTTTCCTATTTTCCCCTCACTTCATATAATGGTGCTCCAGCTAGAGGCGTCGCTAGTACTCAGATCCCCCAAAGATTTTTCACTTTAGTCCTTTCTCCCATAATCAGTGTTCTCACCTCTTCACTGAATAAGATTCTTCAGTTTTCAAGATGTGCTCTGATGTCTTTGGTTTGAATTTATCTTCATGTACTTGGAATTCTTAGTCTTAGATATTTCTTGTGTAGTATTTCTGCCTTCATCTGAGTCACTAATTTTCATGTGTCTCTATGATATTATGAATGATTTAAACTTTAGTATCCTTAAACTTTACCTCAAGGGACTTGAGATGTAGCTCAGTGGCACAGTGCTGGCAAGCTCAGGGTTAGATACCTAGTACCAAAACAAAACAAAGCAAAGATTCACCTCCAAAAAGGTACTCTAAAATCCCATGCCAACATGTACAATCTCACTTGATGATAGGCATTTTATGTATGTATCAACAGGAAGAACACACAAAATTTATCTTCTGCCTAAAGCACACAAACATGAGATTCAAAGAAAGAGTGACACAAATGATCCTTATACAAAACTTGAAGAGATGCAGGCTTGAGTTGCCAAATGAAAGTAGGTGACCCAGTCACCTAGTTTGTGGAGAAGACATACAAAGCACACAAGGCTTGTTTGTTACAGGGACATTGTTTCCCAGATACCAGTCTTGCTCAGATGTCAGACCCTCAGTCCCTTCTGCATCTTTATCCCCATTGAATGATCTTTCCTAGGATGAAAGGGGTCAAGGTGAGCATTTCTAAAAAGCCCCTTGGCATCCTGATGTAGGAATGCATGGCTGGTACTTTCTCTTTTATCTATTTACCTTATGATACTCAGTAACTTCCACTGAGTAAAGTCGGAGGAAACATGAGTTACTTTCTTAAGTTTTTAAGGAACTAATGCCAGATAAATTGTGGGTATTTACCTTAATCTGATAGATTTGTGACTGCTGAGTAACAGATTTACTTATGTGTGGTTAGACTTTGACAACATGCTTGTTTGATTCCTTGATTTTAAACAATTTTTAAATGCTAGGGCAAGTTGACTAAAAATCATGCTTGGTGATCTCATTTTATTATTTAGATCTTCTGTAATCAGTATTCCAGAGTCATAAAAAATCAGGTAGAGTTAGTGACACAAGATGCAGAGGGCTATTGTATTTGTTTGCTTGTTTGTTTGTGTTTTAGGACAGGGTCTCATTATGCAGATCAGCCTGGCCTCACTTATGTAGCCCAGGCTGGCCTTGAAATCATAGCAGTTCTCCTGCTTCAGCCTCTTCAGTGCTGGGGCTACAGATGTGTGCCACCATACCTCTGCTGAGGACTGCTCTGTGGTCCTGCTGCTCCTTCTCCAGTCAGGCTGTAAATTCCAAGCAGCCACCATCATCTCTCTGTCTAGCTTGTTTTCCAGTGGCAGGACCACACACAATCTAGAATGCCCTCTTTCCAGGCTGCCCTCACTTTCTTCTCTTTGTCTCACTTGGTACTGGATGCATTCCAACCCGCCTTGTATTTAGTCACCACTCTCGCTTCAGATTCCAAACCCCAAGGGTAACACCCCTCCTGCCTGCCACCTTTGCTGGGACATGCTGATAATGCTCGCACAGAGCTAGGCTTGCAGTGTGCATTCACTTGCTCCATAAGTGTGTCCAGTGCAAATTAGCATTGGGCTTTTGTATTTTCCTTATCATTTTCTGTCTTGGAGCTCAGAGTACATCATAGGAGATGGCTGTTTTACAGTGTCTCACCATCCCTCACACCAGAAACACTGCGCCACACTGAAATCCAATGATCAAGCATGGATTATGATTGGTAACACCCAGGCACCTTGTGCTTTTTATGCCAGATGAGATGGCATTTGAAAAATGATATGGAGAGGTTAGGAAGGGTCCAGATGGCTCATAACAGCAATGGATGTAAACAACCTGACATGTCCACATAGGTATAAAATATGTCATTTTTGGACCTGAATGATGATAATGGAAAAAATCTCAGCAACTCTAGCAAAGTCACATAAAGTGTTCAGGGAAGCCCTTGTCAGTCTTTTAACATATGCAGAATATAGATGTGCAGATTTTATTTCTCTCCCCACACTTCTAAAATTGCATTTGTAATTCACTGCTACAACTAACAAAAAGACTAATTTTTTGGTGTATAATCCTCTGCAATCACAGGAACGTGCCAACTAGTTTTCCCCGTCTTTTGCAGTACAAGATTGTGTTAGAGAGAAGCACAAACCAATTAAATGTCAGGAGCAATTAACTTCTGCATTTTTCACGCAACGCAGAATGAGAAAATTTTATAGTGCTCCTATAATTAAAGTTAATAAAAATGAATACAGAATTTCCCAGCGACTCATAAGTCACTCAGATTTCTATGACCACAACACACAAAAATTCTCCATCTTGCTTGAGTCCTGTGGCTTCAGTGGATATGTTGAAAGTCTGGGTCTCATTTGATTTTTCACATCTACCCATGCAGTAACTCCACCACTCTATTCTCCTGTTAAACATAATAAGAAATGAATGCTATAAACACATATGTGAAGAAGGTGGTCCATCTACTCAGGCCATTTGAGGGAATTCTGTGCTCAATAATATCAAGTTAATGATAAAGAGGGTCTAAAAGCAAGAGGAAGCTCTGAGTCAAGGAAAAGGTAAGTCCTGTTAAAGTCCCATTTCAAATCCATTTCAAGTCAAGAAAGGATTTTAAATCAAGAGTATTTTCAGTGTTTTTGTATCTAACAAATAAAAGGTTTGGATAAAACAAATGGCTTTTTAAAGCACAGAGAGGCATAGGTGCATAATGACAAACCATCCTATTTGTGGAACATCTTCTGACAAAATAGTACCTTGAATGTGCATATATATACAGTACTTTGTAAGTAATTACAATCTAAAGGAGTATTTTTCTGAATATAACAAATACCCATACTCACAAATATTCCCCTCTGGTTTTTATCAAAACTCATGCTCAGATTCATCAGTGTAGTGGTAGTCTGTACTAGCATATTATAAAGAAAACTGGTCCTTTCTTTTCCTTAGGAACCCTAAAACCTAAAGCACAATTAAGCATATTAGATTTTATCAAAATAAATAAATAAATAAATAAATAAATATAATTATATATAATTTACTTATTCTGTAAGAAGTAGTCAAGCTATCAGAAAAGGGGTAACAGAGTTAAAAACAATTATCCCATACACAACAATCAAGAAGTAAATTTTATTGTCATTTTGTGTTAGTAATCCCAGATACATCTCCCTATAGAGTTAGAAGAATAGATAGATGACAGATAGATAGAAACTAAAGTAACTTCATAAAATATGACATTATTATATATGTTATATTTATGTAGTCATCATCTAGAACTGGTCAAAAACAAGGTACAGCATGCATTGAAATAATTATTTTCCTCTGGTATAAGAAATCAAGCTTTTAAAGAATATAAAATCTATGAGGTTTGTATATTTCTTGCATTATTGTATTCACTGAGCAATTTTGGTCTCTCTCTCTCTATTTTTTTTTTTTTTTTTGGTGGAACCTGGGATTGAATTCAGGCCCTTGCACTTGCAAGGGAAGTGCATATTCCACTGAGCCATCTCCCTGGCCCTACAATTCTGGTTTTTCTATCTAACTTCCTTGCCAGTCATCTGGGTAATGTGAGTGTACTACATTAAAACACAGAAACAAGGACAATGATCATTCTGGAATAGAAATCATGAGCTTCTAAAGAATTCCACTTTATGCCAATGTCTACTAAAGTCAATAGAGGTGCTACATGTAAAAAATAAATTTAACCTAGATAAGGTCAATCTACAGGGTGTATTCACAAGGATGTTTAATAAATATGACTGCTGATATAGAAATTAATAGTAACACCCTTACTCTATACAATTAAACTGGATAAATTAGCTCTTCTAAAATTACTTGTGACAAATTTTACTCATATATATATATATATTGCTCTTAGACAAAGTCCGGAGGGCAGCATTAGCCCTTTAGGAAGACACTAGACTAGAAATAATCTTAGATGTGATAAAATGCTTAGGTGCCTGGAAATATCATGTCATTGAAAGGAAAAGCTAGCTAGCCATGGCTTTATTCTTCCGTCTGTAGAGCACAGGTTGTCCCAGATAATGCCAGTATCAGGGAACTTGCTTTACTTTTATTTCCTATGTAGGGTTCAAAAGCCTATATCTGTACCTAAGCTAGCTATGAAGCCATCCTCACCACAGACTAGGGCAGTACGAAGGAGACCTACTGAGAGCTGTCGTGTTCTCTTGAAATCTTGACACCAAAGGACAGTGCAAGTGAAGCAAGCTAGAAATCATCCTGAAAGATGCATTGAGTTTCCTTAAATCAATCTTTCTCGGAGGGCCTTGAAATTGCATGCAAAGTACAGAACCTTATGTAGGAAGTTTAATGCTAAGAAATAA
The DNA here is from genome assembly GCA_004027165.1 of Ctenomys sociabilis. Lineage (NCBI taxonomy): Eukaryota > Metazoa > Chordata > Mammalia > Rodentia > Ctenomyidae > Ctenomys > Ctenomys sociabilis. The sequence continues at coordinate 11,176 of PVKA01010914.1, read as the reverse complement.
AAAGGAATATGATAAGAGCTAAGGTAGTTGTGCATAATAATGGAATGTTATGCATAAATTAAAATGAACTTTCCCTATGGCTTAACCATATTTTAGCATAACCTAGGATGTGCAGAAATGCAATTTAAATAGTTTTTGGCTACTGGTGCTAGAGTCAAATGAAGACTGCCTCTTTTGCTGAAAGCTGTCTATATTACAATTTTATTATATTCACCATCCACCTGAGCATTTGTTCTACCATTTAATAATTCATCTTGGAATTTACTGTATTCAGGTTCAGTCCTATTCATATGCTTCATATGGCAGTATATGAGTAGGACTGAAGAATGAGTGGCATAGAAGAATTCTTTGTTGCATGTGTAGCAGTTCTGATTGCCCAAACCAACTGCCTAGTGCTGTATGCTTCTTGAATCCTAACAGGAATGAATAAAATGTTTTATTTTATTTATTTACTTTTATTTTATTTTATTTTTTTGTGGAAGCAGGGATCAAACTCAGGCCCTTGTGCTTGCCTGGGAAGCACTTATTCCACTGAGCCATCTCCCCAGCTCAACAAAATGTTTTGGCAGAAGCGCAGGATACTGCTCTGCGAAGTCTAGCCTCCCTCAGCACTTTCTCTGCTACCTGAATGACCTCAGAAAAGGTATTTCATACTAACAGAAACAGTTTTATCATTAACAAAACATAATAGCAACTAACTATTAGGTGATATTCAGGGTTGCAATGAGTAGGTTTTCTTTAAATGCAAAAAACTAAAATTAATTTTAAAAAAACTCACAGAATTTTAATTCAGGTTTTGAGGTTAGGACAAAGATTTTCAAAAGAGTAGCTGTCAAGTATCCTACACCTTCAAGTCTCTGCTTGATCATTTTTTGGTATTACAGAGTTAGGCCTCTTGACTGATAGAGTTGTCTTTGAAATGGTACAGTAATAAGTTGACATTGAGTGAACTATCAGAAGTACCCTTAAAGAGAAATAGTGTCCAGAGACTTAAGACTGTCCTGGGATTGCTGAGTTACCTTGGACAACTTTTGAGAATTTTCCTTCCTTTCAATTTCTTTGATTATAAAGATAACGGTGTCTATATTTCCGACTTCACAATATCCTTTCTGACAGCTAGTAACAGTATTGAAAGTACACTCCTCTGACTGCATATTTGTACTTTTGAGTGTATGGTGGCACTATGCTTTTATACCCAAATGTAAAAGTGAGATTTTATGCAGTAATCATTAGTCAAAATTTGATAAATATTACAAAAATTAAAGTTCTTTTTTGTGGGGGCTTGCCAGTTAGCTCAGTTGTTAAGCACCTGCCTAGGCAAACCCAGGTAGGTTTGCAGGACTGAGGTTTGATCCCCAGTTTCACATGCCATACAATAGCTACACTTACGGTAGCCTGACCCAGCCAAAAAAAAAAAAATCCTTCTCAACTTTTAGGGTCAGCCAAAGAGCTCAGTGGATTAAAGCACATGCAAGCAGGTGCAGGGCTGGAGGTTCATCCCTGGGCCTGCAATGCAGGCCAACCTCCAGGGTGCAATGAGATAGCAATTGAGACTGGGTGTGGTGTTGCATGCCTGTAATCCCAGTCCTTTGGAGGCTGTAAACAGATGGATCACTACAAGTCCAGTCTGCCTCGTGAGACCCTGAATACCCTGTAGACCCTTCTCTAAAATACAAAGAAAAAAATATAAATAAATAAATTTATCTTTGTCCCCATATATCAATGTTTAATTTTTAGTGAATTTCTAAAGGTTATCCAGTAGGTAAGTTGCATCGTGGGACATTGACCCAGACCACTGGTTCTAAATCCAATGTGTGTTCATCCATGGCAGGTGGCCTTTCAAAGGAGAGTCATACATGTGCTAATTTTATATTGAGCTACGTAAAATTCTGTTTATATAAGAAAAAAACCTGCTGAATATCAGCAATTTCTTATGCTTCAATATATTTTACAAACATGGAAAACTTCATGCATATTCAAGTTATTTTGACAATTTATGACTCATTAAAATTGTCTGGAGTCCACATCCCTTCCCAACAGTCAGTGGTATTTGAATAGCAGCCTTCCCTACCATGTCCGTATTGCTACAAGTCAAAGTGTTTGTTTGGTCTTTTGTGGTCCTGTCATATGTTGGAGGCAGGTGTAAAGCAAACAGAATACTCAGTGCATTCCAACAGCCCAGACAATGTGCAAACTGCGCTTGCAAAGTAGGTCTCCTTTCTTTTTGTATCCTTTCCTGAAATAATAAACCAAAAGTATTGTGCACATAACCAAAAAATAAGGCCTTGTGCTGATAAAAACACAGAGTTGTTTATGAGAATAAAACCAAAGACATTTATTTGAACATACTGAAAAAGGTAGACTGCCTTTAGATCTCTAAGGATTTTGTTATCTGACCAAATAAAAGTAAATGCCAGTCCCTCTACCAGTACAAATCATTTTTTCTTACCATTAAAGAGAACTTGTATTTATTACCCTTTTTTAAACATTTACTTGAGAGGCAGTATGACAATAATTGGTATGTAATGACAAGCAGTATATATTTATAAGACCAGAATGACAGGTATTTCAAACATAACCCACAGGACTGTCCTGCTACAGTGCTGTATATGATTAGATTTCTAAATTTCTGTGTAAAATATGTAAGTGTTTATTCATATTTTTTATTTTTTAAATTTTTTTCTTCATATTCTGTACCAATTTAAAGTTTAACATTTCAATGCTTGATGAAAAATACCTGTTCTGTGTTATGCCTAAGATGTTTGATATTCAGAGAGATAGTGAGGTTAAACCCAACTGCATACATTGTAGGGTAATAACAAGCTTCTCTTCTGGATAGTTAACAACCTAAGTGCGCACACCAAATATTATTGAAAAAGATGGGCTGCAAGGAGGCCAATACTTTGTCCCTAATCTTTCAAGATCAGTGAGGACTCAGGACATAGGAGAACCTGTACAGTAACATCATGTAACAGTTGTGTCTCATATTTTCTGATCAAGGAGATTATGGGTCAAAAGAGGAAAGTGATTGATGATGGAGAGTGTGCCTAAGGAGAGCCACATGGATAGGAAACATGCTGTCAGCCTTTCACAGAGAGCAAATTGGTCATGCACTGACAAAGGATCTACAAAGTAAAGTACAGGGTTTCAGGATAAGTCCTGAGGTGACTTGACTGACCTTATCACATACAAAAGCTACATTTTTTGTTATATAGGTATTGCTTTATCTTGGTCTTCACTATCTAGCAGAAAAGTATAAAAACAAAGTACAAAATGTAAAGCCATATTAAAATGCTGAGTTATAAAAGGTTCAAGTCAACAACTTTGATGTTGCCAGTCCTATGGACAACTCACTATTATTATGGACTACTGGACTAAATTGGAATATTTTGCTGAATTCACATACCTACTATAGTTAAGTGACAATGGAATACCCTTCTCTGACAAAACTTAACAAAAAAGGGGATACAAATGGAGGACCATTTTGTATCTGTATATTCAATATAGGTAGTATGATATATAGCTATATCCTCTTAATTCAATGAATAAAAAGAATTGTTCTAATAGTGTTTGTGGACAGGATATCATGTCTGCATCTTGTACAATGAATAACTACTAAGACAACAATATGCAAGGTATATATTATTGAAACTGTCCTACTAATCAGTTTTGAAACTGTCTCATTACTATTTGTTTCTCAATAAACTTAGTTAAAAACAATAAAGAGAACTTGTAAGTTTTAAGTGAAAATATTTCTTACAAGAAATTTTACAAATTCATACAAAATCCACAATTATTTGGGAAAAGAAGAGAAATCTTATACTTGCTATAATGGTCACTGAGGCTGACCAAAGTGCTTAGGCTATGAAATTTTGTTCTGCTCATACCATGTGACATAAGAAACCCAGGGGTCTCTGGAGTTATAGCTGCCCAGTGCATACAAGAAACACTAAATAACAAACTATTGCAAGCTACATCAACACCTAGTAAACTTTTGAATATGAACTCAGTATCTGAGAATGTGGGGTATAATTATATATAAATTAATTTTCAAGTCCCAGTTGCTTTATAGTTCATACCAGGAATTCTCATTGGTGAATGGGGCTAATAAAAGTGTATAGCATAGCTCTAAAGTGAAACTCAAAATTTATAATTCTATTCATATTTCTTCATGCCTCTTGAGTCTATGTTTATGTGAATACGCCCTAAGAAAATTCAATGAAGACTGACACATATTATTTTTAAATTTATTTTATTTATACATTTATTTATTTTTTAAAATTTATTTATTTATATTTTTTGCAGTACTGGGGATTGAACTCAGGTCCTTGTGCTTGTCAGGCAAGTGCTTATTCTACTGAGCCATCTCCCTGGCACCAATAATTTGATGAAAAATATATGTTCTAGTTGCTTTCCTATATAAACTACTATGAGTAATTCTAATATTTCAGATGGAAAAATAGATCTCTGAAATTTTGTCATAAAAATTATGTAAACTATGCTCACAATATATTTGGATATTATTTAGGATATGTGAGGATTAAATTGATTTACTGGAGATAGCCATTTTTCTACAAATTCCTTATGGATTGACTTTGAAGAATTCATTCAAATTTCTGCTTTCAGACCTAACTATCTATCCACCCATTTATTCAACAAGCTGTATGAAACATATAATGAATATATTGTTGTGGAAAGATAGGAGAACACCTGAATAATAGTAACAGTAATCAAGTTTATTAATCTAGTAGGAAAAATCAAACGACAAAACATTATAATTTCTCCAGGGCTGGAATGAATGCCAATGAAGATATTCATGTGAGAATAAAAATAAGCCTTGTGTGGTAGTACATTCTTGCATTCCCAGGGCACAGGAGACTCAGGTAGGAGGATCGCTGCAAGCTTGAGATCAGCCTCGGATATAAAGTGAGTTCAAAACCAGCCTAAACTACAGAGTGACATCCTGTCTCAAGAAGCCCAAAATGCCAGGTGAAAAGAGGAAATGAAAAGCTGGCATGCATTACACATGATTATACTGAGCCATATAAAGTCTCCCACAAAGAGTTCATTAAAATATCAAAGGACAATTGTTTCAGTCTGTCCTAAGTCACCATGAATGTCCCCGGTGTAGGGGTTATTTGAAAGGAACCTTGAGGATGACTGCAAAACGGTAAAGCATTTGTCTTAGTTAAATTTATCAAGATCCCACGTGCAGTTTTAGAACATACAAGTTATAAAAGTGAATAAAATTTTACAGGACTAGCTATCTCATATATATTGCATTTGAATATTTCTTTTTTTTTTTGTTTTTTAGAGTATAAATTATAATTAAAACACTAAAAATTACCAGCAATACAGATTTTCACTTAACATAGTAATACGAATTTCACTGTATTTGTTGTAATGCAGTGTTGTCTTCCAACAAGTTATTCATTTTGTCAGATATATATATGTGAAATTGAAAGAAAAAAGAAAGAATAGTATAAGAAATTGGAATAAGAAAGAAAAAAAAGAGAAAATGTGTAAGAAATTGAGAAGACAGAGAAGAGAAACAACTGAAAAAGGATACAAAACAGATTAAACATTAACTGCTTCTTTCCACAGATTGGCAGAAATGTACAGTACAGTTGTCCAAACCATACTGCTTACATACGTAGATAAATCTCTTGATAAATCTCTTTCACCCACTCCCTCTCCTGTCCTTCTCCTCAACTCAAATATCCAACAGAATAAAAAGAAAAAAAAAAACCTGAATATTTATTTGAATCAGAATGACGGTGTATTCAGTGTTGGACCGAAGACAGACATAAAGATGTCAGCTCAAATCCAAAGTAAGTAAAACTGACCTTACAGACCTACTCTGAAAACTCTACTCTGGATTGCTGGTACCAATATGAGGATAGGGGATAGAAGTTTTCTGTGTGTGCTTAAGAAGGAGTTCTTCCTTTTCAAATTTCTGTCATGCAAATATGACCTCAGCACATGCAATGTTGCAGACTGTTCACTTTGAGGCAGGAAGAAGTCCTACAGTCCATACATATCATCCTATCCTTATGTTATCTTTCAGATTGAATGTGAGATGCTCACTGCACTAGGAGAATGGCCTCTGTCCATGGTGCTAACAGTCTTCCTATCAACAAAAGTAGTCAGCCTGACCTAGGAAAGATAAATCGCCCAGTGATGTCTGCACATTTTAATTTATTAGAGTTATGAACATAATCATTTCCCTTCTTAATACATGGTAAGTAATGCCTGCTTAGAGAAATAATGAGCTAGAATCTATGCATCTTATCTCTGTCTTTAAGGTTCTCACCTTATACCTTCAAAGACGGAAAGAATGCTCTGTCCAGCACAGCTCCTGCACTTTTGGGATATGCCTTTGTTGTTTCAGAAAAGGGTCATTTGAAACCAGTGTAAAACAGTGTAAATCACAATGAGGGTCAAGTCTTACTAATTGTCCATGACTAAAGATTCACGTAATGTCTAGTGACACAGAGAATGCCAAATAATGCCTCATCTTTCAGGGCACAGTGCAGTAATCAAATATACATTAAAGGAGGTCTGCTGGTAAGAGCACAGGGGTCACCATCGAGTGCTGCTGAACAGGCTCCTCTCAAGTGTGAAACATGTTACTGAATTAGTGGCAAATGTACTATTTAGGGAAGGACTGTGCTTTAAACATTAGGAGAAAACCCCACAAATACATTCTCCCCATCTTTCTTTCCTCCTTCTATTTCCTCTGCACTGCTCTTACACAGAGGCAGTGAACATTATGAAGCATATGGAGGTATGATGAAATAGAATGAGTAAAATGGGATAAGCACAATTTTTGTTTTTGATTTATTTGTTTATCTATTTTTTATTTTTTAAAGAGAGTACAAATTAGAATTAAAACCCAGGAATTTGCCACTATGTAAGGACTCACTGTCTGGCTCACCCTGCTCTTGAGCAAGGGCTGGCACGGCATGTGGTCCCTGTGCTTGCCTAAGAAGGTGCTTTAGCCTGCTAAACTATTTCACCAGCTGATTCATTTTGGAACTATACTGCCTCCTCTCAAAAAAATGCATCCATGTCTTCTGACCATGCTGCTGTTAGTTTGTTTTGTTTTTGCTTTTTGAGACAGGAACTTGTCATATAATTCAAGCTTGCCTCAAATTCACTATGTAGCAAAGACTGGCCATGAACTTGTGGCCATCCTTTTGCTTCAGCCTCTCCAGTCCTGGAATGACAGGTGTGTGCCACCAGCCCTGGCCCAATCACTGGTTTTTAGGAGACCTGGCACATTCTAGTGATAAATCTTAACATAACCAGCCTACCTTGAGTACAATTGTAAATGCTCATGAAGTCCAAGGATGAGCTGCCTTCTGGAAGGCAGGAGAGTGGCTGTTACAGAAGCAGCAAGCATTGCAGGCTGCTCAGCTTCCCTCTGACTCTTGCTCCTCTGAAGGGAGATGGTGCTGCGAGAGCCCAAGGTAAATGTAGACAAAGCTGGGATATTCTAATTCAATTTGGGCTACTTAGAAGATATCCTCATAATAGCATTATGTTGGGCAATTACTCACAGAGGTAGTTCCTAAAATTGTTAGGAAGCATGCAGAAAACCTTATTATCAATTTTGCCTGAAATGCTCAACAAAACCTAAATTTTCATGTGACAATAAAACTGTTCTTCATTTTATTTATTCCACACCACACATTTGAAGGAGAATCCAACATAAGAGCCACATATGATTCATTATGCCTTTCCCAAAAATCAAATATTTTCACTCAGTAATATGGTCTTGTCATTACTTCTGTAAAGAATACACATACATCCTCAACCAAGTCTCTAGCTGAGCAACTGAACTTCTATGACATCCTATAGGGTGATGATTAATTAGTGCTTCTTTCAACTACTTTAAGACAAAAGGTACCACGTGAGCATTCATGATTAACATTCATTAGTATTCCTCCTCCCACCTGCAGCCTAAGTTTCCCTTGCTCCCCAATTATCACTAATTCTTTCTTGTAAACTCTTTAAAAATATGAAATAACAAATGGTGATTCCAACCCACAGATACAGATTCATAAAAGAGAGCTAAAGAAAGGGGTTGAAAAATTAGTCTCATTTGTTATACATATCAAAATGTAAAATTGAAAAACCTTATAAGGGAAAAAAAGAAGAAGGAAGATGAAGCCTTTTAGAAAGAAGATTTGGGACTATAGCCAAGTCCCAAGAGCAGAGGTGCAATATTAATAATTTATCGACAATTGTAAGTCCCAACTTGCTGTGTACAACTCTGGTGTGTTTAAAGGATGGAGAAAATAGAGAAGACAAAGCCCAAACACAGCAGTTAAACTACATTGTTACAAAGAACTTCACAAAGTAAAAAAATGGTCTGCAAAGACCTAGACAGGCTGATTCTTTACTCAGATTCTTGCTTATTGAATGGAATATTCTACTCACCAAATAAGCTGTCCTAGATGAACTGATCCGAATCAACAATCCCCTGCCCTACAGCCAAGGCAAGTGTTTTAGCACTCTCATATATACCACTAATGTTGTATATTATTTTCATTCAGAGTACAATAGAAAAACTGCAAAAGTAAAGCAAGTTCTAAACAATAACTTAACTCAATTATGTCCATGTGTACCATCTCCACAGCTGATCCCTCACCATTGATGTTTTGTATAGTAGAAGGTAGTCACAGCCACTCTAAGAGAGATAAGAACTCTAAATTAAATTACATATCCTGTAACTATCTTATAAATGGGAATTCCCTTCCAGAAGAGGTATTTTATAGATCAAACTTGCAAACACAATTTTGTGCTTCTGTAGACAAAGAAGTTGGTAAAATACTCTATTGGTAAAATACACAGAAGAACTTATAACTGTAAAAGCTATACCAGAAATAAAACTGTTCAAACACTTCAGCATGGGTACGTTTTGTTAATAATCTTAAAATTGAATCTAATGCAATTTTAACTGTTCTTTTCCTGGTAAATCTTATTTTTGGAAGAACAGACATAATTCACTGCTCTGAGATGCAGCAGCACTCAACACTGGCACATCAGGTTATCACTGTTGAATCTGTATGCACTAGGAGGCTTGAGAAAATTCTGCAACACGTGAACGCAGAGAAGAGGGCCACTTCCACTGATTCTAAGCCCTCAGCATGGCTGTAGATTAAATGAGATGTGCCAGAAATTCCCAATAATGTCTAATTTAGAACTGCATGTAAATTTATCCTGAGTACTTAAATTTCCTGTCTACGTTGCCAGTGGACTTCATAAAGGACAACTTTCTTCCCCATCATCAAATAAACATAATGTGAATTTATTCTGGGGATCAATAGGCAAGCAGTACTCTAAGCCCAGAGATAACTAGTTGGGTGTTACAGGTGTCAAACAGAGATGGAGAAATTGAGATAAATTTTATTCTTACATGTCTTACACCATGCAAATCCTGACACCAATAACCAGAGGAAAAGTGGTCAGATCTGTGCTCTTTAAGAAGGCACGTGATTAATAGCATTATGATGAATTGTCCCGCTCCTAAATAGTAACTCTTTTGTTCGTTTGTTTTTTGAGACAGGGTCTTACTATGTATTTCAGACTAGTGGTGAGACCTCATTATGTAACGCAGGATTACTCAAACTTGTGAAACTCTTCCTGTATCACACGCTGTGACACAGCTTCCCAAGTGCCAGGCTTGCAGGTGTATGTCACCAGGCCCAGCTTAACAAATTCTTTCTTCTGACCATCAGGTGTCATGAGAATCTGTACTTGTGAGTTATATAGAGTACTTAATTTGACCAATAAATTTACAACACATTATGATTTTTTTTATTATTTGTAAAACATTATGTAAATGTTCTAAAAATTATAATGCACTAGAAAAGTAATGCCCCTTGCTTGGTTGGTGTGTGTAATTACAACTGATCTATGGTCACTTTCCATCAAATCCTTGCTACCTTTACAATTTGAAACAGGATTGTCCTACTTGATCTATATGAAGGCTAAAAAGTGACAAAACAAAATCAGGTACATTTCCTTTGAAATTAATTTTACACATTTAGCTTGAGCTATTAACTGCTATCGATAGATATGTCACTTTTAATTATATTTCCATCACAACATTAAAAATCTAGACCATTGTACTTAACACACATGTATTTATTTATCCATTCATTTTCCAATAAATAATCACTGGTTAATTGCTTTTGATCTTAGTGTCTATTCTCATTTATTTGATAAATTCATATATACATTTATTCTATAAACATAGAGTCAGCCAGTCCACTGTGAATCATACATACTGTGTTAGAAAATTCTACAGATATTAAAAAGAATAAAACAAGTTCTCACCTTCAGGGAATTCAAAGCTCACTGAATGTAACAGGGAGTGGAAAAAATTGCTATGCAGTGAAAAAAACCACAATAACTAATGCAATCACATTAAATGATCATGAATATGCAGAAACATAAGAGCAAATGTCAGTTTCAATATATTTTTGAAGTCTCTTCAAAAAGTGTGACATTTGAGGTTACACTAGAAGGTGAGTTAGTAATTCAATAGGCAAGAAAAGGCAGCTGTGCCTTAAAAAGTACAATGCTCTAGGATGTAGGTATCGGCTAGCATCATGGACTGCGGTGGCAGCTGTACAATAAAAGTTCAGGTGGGGTGAGAATGTTACATCAGGTTTCATGTCTATACATCTTCCCCTCCACTTTCCAAATAGAAAATCAGATACACATTTTAAAGAAAAGGATGTACCTTGTGCAGGTAGAAAGAAAATTATACAAATGGGTCCTGTGTTTATAAAAGAACATGAGAGTTCAGTGGAGAAAGATAGATTCTATCTGTAAAACTCCTGATGTTCTGATTGATTGATTGATTGATTGATTGATTGATTTTTGTGGTACCGGTGATTGAACTCAGGACCCTGCACTTACCAGGCAAGTGTTTATTCTACTGAGCCACCTTCCCAGGACCAATATTCTGATTTAAAACAAAGTTGTTGTTGTAGAATATATATATATATATGTGTGTGTGTGTGTGTGTGTGTGTGTGTCGGGGGAGTCTGATTATAATTTTGTGAAGATCAGAATAAAAAAATCATATATATTTTGTATGCTACAGCATTGCTTCTGGTGCTTTGAGCATAATAGATGTTGAATATTTTTGTCCTTAAAA
>PVKA01010913.1:0-62762 GCA_004027165.1 Ctenomys sociabilis | reverse complement strand
AAAAAAAAGAAAGAAAGAGGGGAAGAATGTCTCATGTCCCTTTGGAGCTGCAGAACATGCAGTGTAAGAAGGCAGTGAGAATTATCAGTGAGACTGGATCAGCCTCGGTGCTGCTCGTGGTACCAGTGGGTACTTCCAACTTCTCCTTTTGAAACATGCAGTCATCTCTTATATTCTCTTCACTTCAAAGGGATTTTTAAAGACTTTTCCTGATTATTCTTACTTCTCCCTACCCAATGAAACTTTAATACCACAGATACTCAATATATCTGTTTATATATTATGACCCATCTAGAGGGACTCAGACCCGGACTATTCTTTTTTCATTTATATATTTGGTACAGGGTCTCACTACACAGCTCAGACTTGTGGTGATCTTCCTGTCTTCAGCCTCCATACAGCTGGGTTTACAGGTGGGTGCCACCAGGCCTGGACTCAGTGGCTGGCTCATCATGCCTGGGGTCAGGGCCAGCATGGCATGCAGGACCAGGCTCAAGCCCTGCAGACCATTCTAACGTGAAAGCTTTTGTTTGTTCCCCAAAATAATTTTTAGCTCTTGTTGAGGTACTATCACCTCACTGAGAATGTGCATATTAAACTTCCCTTCTGCGTATGTGGGCCAGACTCAGTCTCTTATGTTCAACCATGAATGCTGATAGACACACCCATCTCTTGCTGGTAGACTCAAATCTACATCATTGATGCTGTGTTTATGTACCTGACACATGTTAGTTATTTTCTCTTATTGCTGAGACAAAATACCTGATACCCAAAATTAAAGAAAGAAACATTTATTTAACTTACAGTTTCTGAAGTTTTCAGTTCAGAACCAGCTGGCCCCAAGGCAAGTTGACATGGCAGAGAGGCACCCTTTCATGGCCATAAAAGACAGAAAGAGCAACAAGAACAAAAAGGGGTGGGGGGAGAACAGCCTCCCTTCCTAGTTATATTGTAAGCAGGGTACCTGCCCTCCTGCAGGTGCAACATTCACACCATCACCCTGCCCTCCTCTTGCACAGGCTCAGTATGTTTACAAAGCCAGGACCTTGGTCTCCTGCTGAGTCACTTAGTTAAGCTTCTTAACTTCTCAAGTTTATATAATGAACAACATCCTAGGCGATAAGGGCAGTCCCCTACACCCTAGGATTTAGAACTGCTAAGTTATTTAATCTTCTAGACTTCTCAAAATGTTTACGTGGGCCAGACTCAGTCTCTCATTTTCAACCATAAATACTGACAGACTCACCCATCTCTTGCTTTGAACTCAAATCTATAAAGTTGTGTTATGTTCATGTATTCTGCATTGGAGTTTTACAGGACTCTCCTCATAAGAGCTCCTATTCAGTACTAATAGCAGCTCTTTGTGTATCAGACCCTGAGCTGTCTATAAAACCCCACACTGCTCTGTGACATTGCCTGTGCTTTGCATATTATAATACTAGAGGTCAGGGAGGTCAGCAGCAGTGAACTATTCTGCTGGTCAGTGGCAGAGCCAGGAGGAGTGTACCCCTGTCTGACTCAAAGAGCATGGGTCCTAGCATATGCTAACAAGCAAAACTTTCTCTGGACATTTACTTAAAAGTTTAAAAGTCAGCTCTGCATACAAAGGAGTAACAGGTTCAAAACTAATGACATTTTTCCTCATTTGCTTTTCTGAATTTCTCACCTACTTCCTCACCCTGAGGTAGGAGGATGGACCATCAGTGCAATCAGAACAGTCCAGGAGCCAGCCAATCAGAATAGAGCAGGAGCCAGCCAATCAGAGCAGAACAGGGGCCAGCTAATTAAAACAGACCAGGTACCACTCCTATGGGAGCAGACCAAGTAGTCCAGTGGAAGAAGAGTTCTGACACTCAGCAGTAACACCAAGGTCCCTGGGGTTCCTGGTTCATGAATGTGTGACTGACTGGGGTGGAAAGGTGAATTGGGGCAGCAGTTTGTCATCTGCCAATGTGAGTAGAGGTTTGGTTCTGTAGGATTCTTAGGTACTTTCTTTCACAGAGTAGAGAATGGGCTGTGAAGTTTGTTGCCCAAACTTAAGTCAGTAAGACATTTAAGAAGGGGGAAAAATAAAACCCAAAGATTGATAGAGTGGCTTGGGGAAGAAGACAGGAGGCAAAAGGAAAGAGACCCCATCTACACTCCACCTAATTTTTCTAACCTTGTGGGGGAGGGGATTATTCAGAAACAACCAAAAGTCAAAAGTCACAAGCATCCCCAAAGCTCCCAAGGCAGGAAGGAGAAAGGCAAGCTTCCCACATACCCCCACCGGAAGCTATTGGTTTGGCAAAGCTGGAAGTGGGTTAAGGGGGCTAAATAGAAGCTAGGCATTCTAGGCAATTGGCTAGGCAACATATCTATCTTTTTCTGGTTGGTCTTAAGTTAGGAGTAGGTAAAAAATCCAGCACACAATCAATTATTAATCGAGTCCTGTCTTTGGGGGGACAATTACGGTGAAACTATTCTTTTGCTCTCTGCTTTATTTCTATTTTTAATTAATTTTATTGAGAAACAAATAGCAATGAGGCAGTCTCGAAATTGATTAGTAAGACAGTTTCAATAATTAACACGTTGCTTATTGTTGTCTTCATGGTGGTTATTCATAGTACCAGTAGCAGACATGATACCCTGTCCAAACACTATTAGTACAAATCTTTCTTCTCACTGAATTAAGAGAAAGTAGCTATATATCTATCCTATTTTGTATGTACAGATACAAAGTGGTCCTTCATTTGTGTCCTTTTTTATGTTGAGCTTTGTCAGAGATGGGTATTCCATTACTATATAAATAGTATAGGTGTGGGACCAGGGAGATGGCTCAGTGGAATAAGCACTTCCCTGGCAAGTGCAAGGGCCTGAGTTCAAGCCCTGGTTCCACAAAAACAAAACAAACAAGCAATTAAATAGTATAGGTGTGTGAATTCAGCTAAATATTCCAGTATAGTCTGGTAGTTCATAATAGTAATGGGTTTTCCATAGGACCAGCAATGTCAGACGTTATTGACTTGAGCCTTTACAACTCAGCATATTAATATGGCTTTACTTTTCATACCTCGTTATTATACTTTTCTGCTAGATGGTTAAGACCAAGATAAAGCAAGACCTATGTAACAAGAATTGTAACTTCTGTATCTGATAAGGTCAGTCAAGTCCCTTAGGATGCTGCTTTATTTCTAGAGATAGAAATCTGACCACTTGCGAGTATGACTTACAGCAGGCTGACCTCCAGACTGGTTGTTTTGGATTAGTAATTTCATAGGGCTCACCCCAAAAAGGAATTAACATCATGTGTTTTATTTCCAGGATGCAACTGGGTGACTAGAAAATGTTTTAAAAATCTGTTCTCATTTTTCCTGAGAAGAACTATGAACACCATGTAGCATGCAAGCACATACGTGTGCACTAAACGTGCACAAGGAGAGAATGATCGTTTATGTATTTAGTACAGGGTCTACAGATTGGACTCATAGCAATCTTCCTGTTTTCAGCCTCCCAAGCACTGGGATTGCAGGTGCATGCCACCATACCCAGTCTCAATCACGGTGTCAGTGCACCCTGGGGGTGGAGCCAGCAGGGCATGCCTGGCCAACAGATAGCTCGGGAGCAAGCAATCAAGGAGCAAGAAATTTAAAAGTATCCCCCATTCTAGCTCAGCAGAGAGGATTACCCATTGCTCATGCACAGTTTCACAAACCATGCTCTACTTTGTCACTCATTCTCCTGCCCTTGAAGTCAGCCTTTGCATAGCCGCCCACGTGGTGCATTTGAATTCTTCTTCAGAAGAGCTTGATAAAGAATAAAACTAAAGTTTCATCTTCCCTAGAGAGTTGGGAGAACGAAGGCAAAGGGAGAAAACAAACACGTGGTTGGCCTGTGAAGAAGGATATAAACTTCTTTCAGGTAAATCACAAGCTGTTACATGTCTCTCCCAGGTTGTCAATTAAGGGGAAGCCGCTGCCACCCACCGATGTAGGAAACCGTGTTCCCCATTAATTCTCTGGTGTACTCGTTGGAATCTTTTCAAGACTGTTAATTTAAAGCTCCCTATCATTACGCTTCCTGCAAGAAAGATCAACAAAATGTTCTGGGCCAAAGCCGGACTGTTTCGTGCTGAATCAGAAGTGAGAAGGCAGCAGTTGCTACCACAAGGCATGTATGAGCTTTCCCCTTAATGTGTTCTTTAATTCATGAGTTAGACGCCACATCCTTCAGCAGTAGATCATTTTAGTCACTTTTCTTTCCTATGGTAGTGACAATTTGTTACATATAGAGAAGTTCAAGGTTGAGCGGTATTGTCAAAGAACTGCAAATGTTCAAACTCAAGCACTCTACCAGGGTAATGTTATGTTCCTGAGGTTAAACGTGATCAGCCGCTCTATTTCCACAACCATAAAAGCTTGACTTCTTTTCACTCTGATTGTCTTAGAGATCATTTTCAGCATGTATTCCCACTTCTTTTATTCCCTTGATACTTGATCAAAAACCGACAGCATCTGTCTTATGTTGTCAGCTTTTTCCTTTCCTTTAGATTTTTAATGCTCGCGGGATGGCATCACTGCCAGAGTTACTGCTTTTAAAAGCCAGCCAAATAGCTCAACAGATTCAAGTGTCTGCTTAGACACAGGGATGGGAGTTTGATTCCTGGGACCTGCTGTGCCAGTGCTGTCCCCAGGGCATCCTGAGAAGGCAACTGAGGCTGGGCGTGGTGGTGCCAATCCTGTCTGCAATCCCAGCGCTTGGGAGGCTGTAAGCAGGAGGATCACTACAAGTCTGATCTACACAGTGAGACCCTGTCCACCCTGTCCACCCTATCCTAAATACACATAGACACACACAAAAAAAGTTATTACTTTGTTCCCTAGATTAGAAAACTGAGGCATTCAGTTGAATTTTTAAATCATGACAGTGACAAATTTTGAGAAGCAAGTGAAAAGAAAGCTGTTCTACATGTGGGCAGCCTGTAGAATTCTGCTGAAAACCTTGCCAAGGTGGTATGATTTTCAAATGCAAAACGAGCCAAAATGAAAGCCAGTTGGTGAGACAGGCAGGCTCCCGTGCTCCCTGGGAGAGGAGCCCCGAGGGTCTGGCCACTCGGCATCCCTCCCACTTCCACCTGCTGAGAGCTACAAAACACACTGTACTCTGGCCTCCTGGTATGAATTTCCTGATCATGTCATGACAAGCTTTCTGTAAACCAAAGAAATATAAAACCAAAGATATCACAGGAAAGAACCTCACCCTCAGCTTCACCCCTGAGAACCAAACATCGGGTTTCAGATTTTGGCAGTAAGAAAAAGGATATGTAAAGAACATCAAAACAAACATAAAACCCACTGATTTTGTTCCTTTTTATTCTTACTTGATTTGAAATAAAAATTTCACCTCACAAATCAGAAATGAATAAAATCCCTGGAAAACACTGAAAACACTTTCCCTTTTGCTTTCCAGCACCAAGCGTCTCTTCACTGTCCATTGCCAGATAACCCACTAGGGGAGTAAAATCTCCAAACGCTGACAAATAAATCATTCTGAAAGCCAGGGCTTCCCAAGGGAAACATTAGAGATTATCAGTCAGGGAGAAATGTTAATATCCATTTTCCCATCACTGCAATGCCCTTTGTTAATGCATTTTTTCTTTGCAAAAAAGGCACAATGACCTGCATTATGGGGACATTTTATGCAAATAGAAGTTAGTCTGTGTGAAACTGTTTTGTATTTGTCACTGTAGCCCTGGCAAATACCCCTCACAGAAAGATATTTATCTCAGTGCAGAGCCACCTCACATGACCCTTAGCACATTAAACCATCTACTTTTCAGGTCCCCACTCATGAGGAGAAATGTTTAGGCTTTGAGCAAGCTGATCTCTCAGTGGGAGCTCAGGTAAGAAAAGGCGCTTTTCAGTAGCAAGAGATAGGAGGATGCCCTATGTCAGTTCCTGAGAATGAACAGGGATCAGATCCCAGGTCCATCAAACACTGTAGGAATCGCAAGATTTCAGAGCTAGAAGCTCAGTTTCATTTTGTCTATTCATTTCAATAGGAAAATTGAAGCTGGGTTTAGTGGCGCACACCTGTAATCCCCACACTCAGGAAGCAGAGGCAGGAGGATCATGGCAAGTTTGAGGCCAGCCTGGGCTACATAATAAGACCCTGTCTCAAAACACCAAAGGTAAAACAAAACAATAAACAAACAAACAAAAAGCTTACCCGATGCTACCCGGTGATAGTTGGTAAATATAACAATAGTAAAGAAAATAGAGGACAAAGGTCTGAAACTAAACTTTCTGGACCACATGTTGCCTATATTAATTTATTGCTTCATTCACGTTCTTCATAAATGTTAAGATTAATACATTGTACAAGTTTCTGAAAAGGTAAAAATAAGATATAATGTATGATTTCTGAAGGCAGTCATGGTTCAGAAGGGGAGACAGGACTAAAATGTTAAATACAAAAGCAGAAGATTTAAGAGTCTAGATGTTCATCACAGATCTGATAAATAAATTGTGGTCTGTCTATAAAATCGAAAAGTATGCAGTGGTTAAAACAATCATAGGCAAATCTAAAGTGATGAAAGAGGAGGTATAAGTTATACAATATAGCCAAATTTTTAAAAATATACACAGTAGCTATTAATCCAGTTATATTCATCACTTTAATATAAATCCTAAATGCATTATTTAAAATATAAAGATTAACAAAGTACACACAAAAACATCAACTCCAAACTCTTTGCTATTTGTGAGAAACTCCCTTTAAATATAAAAATTTATATTAAGTAAGAGGAATTGGATGCAGAAAGACATAGTATACTACCATTAACTGAAAGAAAGCAGGAATACTTAAATTAATATGAGACACAGTAAACTTCAAAGCAAGGAATATTCTCAGGCATTTTTTTTTAAAGGCAGAGGGACATTACAAAATGATAAAGGGATTGATTTTTCAACAAGTTGTCACACCCTTTAACATGTGTGTGCCTGTGGTGGAGGTGTCTGGGTGCCCCCCAAGTTCCCAAGTGGTAACACATGGGACTCTTTTAGAGGTGACTGGATCTAGAGTGTGTGATGTTGGAGTTAAGGGTGCATTGTTATTATTATTATTATTATTATTATTATTATGTCACTCCACTGACTTCTTTGGCATAGTTCTAGGTAGAACTAAGGGTTCCCCACCGTGGTATGAATTCTACTCATCCTAAAGAGGAAGTCTGGATAAAATATAATGGAATCTGTCCATTTTATCTTCTCATTTGTAGCTTGTTGCCTTTTGCCTTCTGCCTGTTATGAACTGTTTCTTCTCTACAGTGTCAGAAAATAAAAGAAACACCACTGTAAACCTCCCCAAAATTCATGGAATAATAAAGATTTACTATTAACAACTCTAAACTCAGAAATTTCACAACTTAGATGAAAGGAGTTAATTTCATAAAAGGCACAATCCATTAAAATCGACTGAAGAAATGGGTAATCTTCATAGGCTCATTTATTTTTAAAAGTATATCATTAATTAATAGTCTTTCAAAAAAAATGGACCAGGGCCAGATGGGTTCCCTATTGGTTATTATCAAACATGTAAGACAGAAATTATACCATTATCTCTAATATATTTTGAGATAAAAATATACAATTAAAAGCAAAGGAATACTTCTTAATTCATTCTGTAAAGTCAGCACCACCCTAGTACCAAATCGAAGACTTTACAAGAAAACTACAGATCAGTGTACATGAACATAAATGCCAAGATTCTTAACAAGATATTAGCAAATCAAATTCAACAATATAAAAAGATATAACTTAGACTACATGACTTAGGCAGACACAGGGGCTGGGATTTCAATTCCCTGGCCTGCTGCGCCTGCCCTGGGGGCACACTGAGATGGCAGTTGAGATTGGGTGTGGTGGCATCCACCTGTAATCCCAGCACATGGGAGGCTGTAAACTAGAGGATCACTATGAGTCCGATCTATGCAGTGAGACCCTGTACACCCTGTCTTAAAATAAGATAATAATAATACTATAAAAATAGAAAACAAAAAGAGGTACAAGTCATACCAAGTCATATTTATTTCATGTATGTAAGTAAGGCTGGTTCAACACTGAAAAACATTAAGTAATCCATCACCTCAATAGGTTATGCAGAAAAAAATGCATGTGATTTTATGTATAAACACAAAAACTTTATTTGACAAAATACAAGTCCCACTCATGAAAAAAGTTCTTAGGAAACTATGAAAAGAAGGAAACTTCCTTAACTTAATAAAGTCCATCTACAAAAATCTACAGCTAACTTCATCCTAAAGGATTAAGATCTGGAAGCTCTCACCCAAAATCAGAAACAGGGCAGGGACCTCTACCACCATTCCTTTTCAACACTTCACTCGAAGTTATAGCTGTACAGTAACAAAAGGGAGAAAGTTACACTGAGTGGAAAGGAAAAAAAATACATGGTATGATGTAGAAAATACAAAAACATTATAAAATTTCTCCTAAATTTAATAAGCAAGGATAGCAATTGCTTTCATATGTACCAACAATAGCCAAAAAAAACTTTAAAAGAATAAATACCATTTATATTAGAAGCCCCCACCAAAGTTAAAAGGGTATATATCTAACAAAATACACAGGAGAACTATGCAAGGAAAAACTATACAGTTTTGCTGAAAGAAATTAAAGAAATGGAGAGGTACTACATGTTCCTGGGTAGGAAGAATTAATATTGTCAGGATGTCAGTTCTTCCCAACTTGATGTGAAGATTCTATGTGGTCCCAACTAATATCCCCACAAGTTATCTTCTAGACCTGACCAACATAAATTTAAAGTTCATGAGGAGGGACAAGAGCTCCAAAATATATAACACTTAAGGAGAAACATGGCAGCTCTGAGATTACTCAATCTCAAAGTTTAGTATAAAGGTGTAGTACTCCAGTTTGAAATTGGGGGAGGAGGAGGTAAAGATGAGACAAATCAACTGACTAGAATAGAGAGCATAAAAATAAATACGTGCAAATTTGGTAACTAATTTATAGAAAAGGCAATATCTCATTATTTTTTCCATAATTTTATTGAGAAACAAATAACAATGAGACAGTTTCAAATCAAATTAGTAGGATGGTTTCAACAATTAATACATTGCATATTGTTTTCTTAGTGGTTAATTATTGTATAAGATGCAGACACGATATTCTATTTACAAACACTATTCAAACAGATCCCTCTATTCATTGAATTAAGAGAATGTAGCTGTATATCTATCTTAACTATTTTGGAAATACAGATACAAAATTGTCATTCATTTGCATCCCCTTTTTTGTTTAGTTTTGTCAATTAAATATTATAGGTGTGTGAATTCAGCAAAATATTCCCAACCAGTCCAGTAGTCTGTAATAGTATTGGGTTTTCCATATGTCTGGCAGTGTTAGAAGTTGTTGACTTGAGTCTTTTACAGCTCAGCATAATAATATGGTTTTACTCCTTATATTTCAATTTAATACTTTTCTGCTGATTGTTAAGACCAAGATAAAGCAAGACCTATGTAACAAGAATTACAGCTTTTGTATCTGATTAAGGTCAGTCAAATCCCCACAGGATTTATCCTGAGACCCTGTACCACAGCTTATAGATCTTTTATCTTTGTCAGCCATGTGGATGAGTCATGGTCATTGCTTGACCAATTTGCCTTCAGTGAAAGCCAGAGAGAATGTTTTCTCTCCAAGTAACTCTCCTTAGGCACACTCTACATCTTCAATCACTTTCTTCTTTGGCCCCATAATCTCTTTGATCAGAAAATTTGGGACACAACTGTGTTGCATGATGTTACAGTACAAGTTCTTATATGTCCTGAGTCTTAACTGATCTTGAAAGGCCAAAATGTTGGCTGGCCTTGTAGCCCTTCTTTTTCTCTAATTTTTGGTCTGCAAACTTAGGTTGTTAGCCCTCCAGAAGAGAAGCTTATTGTTATTAATGTACATTCTAGGCTGTTGAGCTTAACCTCACTATCTGTCTGAATATCACACATCTTGGGCTTAACATGGAACAGGTATTTTTTATCAAGTATTGATATGTTAAACTTTAAGTCCCTACAAAATATAATGTAAAAAATTTTAAAGATTAAAATATATTTTAAAAATAGGAATAAACAATTATACATGTTTACACATAAGTTTAGAAATCTAACCATATTCAGGACTGCAGCAGGAAAGTCCAGCATCACTCCTTTTCCTCTCTTCTGGAAAAGGCAGTATTTTAAACAAACAATGTTGGATAAACTGGACACATACATGTAAAAGAGGAAGAGGAAAAGGAAGATGTGGAGATGAAAGAAATGGAGAGAAAGAGAAAGAGGAAGAAGGAGGAAAAAAGAAGAAGGAGAGGGAAGAGAAGGAAGAAGAGGAAGAGGAAGAGGAGGAGGAGAAGAAGAAGAATCTTTCATATATACCAACAATAGGAAAAAACTTAAAAGAATAAATACCATTTATAGCACACATCTTACTCCATCCACAAAAATTAATACCAAATGGGTCAGAGAACTATAGGACAAAAATATAAATTATCCTTTCTTGATAACATTCAAATAGATGTAGTATCAAAGACATGATTCATGGAAGAATGTATTGATACATTGGACTTTACTAAGTTTGAAACTTTATGCTGTATAAAAAACTCTATAAAGAGAATCAGAATATAATTCACAGACCAAAAAAAGAATACCTGTGAAGAACTTATGTGATGAGGAATGTTTGCCAAAATATTCAGATAACTCTTAAAACTTAACAATACAAAAACCAAGCAATATAATTTAAAAGTGTGTCAAAGATCTTAACAAATAATTCACTGAGGAAGAAGTACAAATAGCAAATAAAAATATAAAAAATGTTCTACATAAGATGTGCATAAGGGAAATGCACAATCTCCCATCAGGACAATGCAAATTAAACTAGAAAGATATATACTTAACAACTCTTTTCGACTTAATATCAAAAGATGAACAACACAGAGCCTGCTTAGGTAGAGCGCAGCGGCTAGGGGTTCAATCCCTGGGCTGTTGTGCCAGCCCCAACTCCAGGGCGTGCTGAGATGGCAATAGAGCCTGGATGTGGTGTCACACACCTGTAATCCCAGTGCTTGGGAGGCTGAAAACAGGAGAATCACTACAAGTCCAATCTATGTAGTGAAACCCTGAAGGCCCTCAGACCCTGTACCAAATACATAAAAAAAAAAAAAAAAGATGAACAACACAAAATGCTGGCAAGGATATGGAACAACAGAAATGCTCCTTTATTGCTGATGAGACAGCGATAGCCTTTCCCAAAGGCAGCTGAACAGCAATCATACCATTTTGGTATTATTCAAGGAAAGAAAATACAAAAAAACTGCATGGAGATATTTATAACAGCTTTATTTATAATTACAAAACTCGGAAGCAACCACCAATAAATAATGGATAAATAAACTGTTGCACATCCAGCTAATTTTGCGCTGAAAGGAAGAGATACAAAGTCGTTAAAAAACGTGAAGGACACTTCAGTTCAGCTTACTCACAAAGAAGGCCAATCTGAAAAGACTGCATGTTGCATTATGGCAGCTGCTGTAAAAAGGACATCAGAAAAATACAAAACTATGGAGAAGGGAAAATATTAATGACTTCCAGGGGTTGGAGAGGAAACAGATATAGACAGAATAAAGTGAATTTTGAAGGCAATGTAAACACTATGTTAGATGCCAGAATGCTGGATATTTGCCACTACACATTTATCTCAGCCCATACAATGTTCAGCTTAACAAGCCTAATATAAACTTCACATGATACTGAATCATCACTGTAGAATCATGAGATGAATGAATGTATCACTCTCCACAAAACATCACAGTGGAAATACCAGAAATCAAATAGAAGTATGGAATCTTAAAAACTATTAGAGAAAAGCAATAAGAAAGGTGAGCCTGAGAATTATAACGGACTTCTAAGTACGAATCTTAAAGATCAGGAGAGCTTGGAGTGAAGTGTTTCATGCCCTAAAAGAAAACAGCCTTCAACAAAAAACTGGTAGGTATATCCTGCAATTTTCATTCCAAATTAATGGAGAAGTAGGTATATGCCATGAAAAAGAATACCTAAAGAAACTCATGACCAAACTAGCACTCCAAATAATTCTTAAGAACATCCTAGAAAGAGACGATGAAGCAAAAAATGCCAAAAGGCCTAATAGAATACACACATCTGACAGAGGGATCAGTTCAGGAGGGGAGGTAAAAGAAAATAAACAACAGGAAAACAATAAATGGCAAGAGTAAGTCAAAATTTTTAGTAGTAATTCTCAAAATGAATGTTTCTATACCAATCAAAAGATACAGTTCGGCAGGATGAATCAAGAAACAAATCCAACAGTAGGCTGTATACAAGAAAGGCATTTAATTGAAAAGACTAGAGATTAAAAATCAAAAGATAGAAAACAATATTACATGTAAAGGAAACCAAAGCAAAAAAAGCAGGAGCAGCTATCATATTTTCAGACAAAATGAACTTAAGCCTAGAGGCAAACGTCCCTAAATATTGGCTAATGCAACAATTCAACAAGAAAAAGAAAAATACTATAAGTATATATTCACCAAACACTGGTGCCCCCAGCTTCATAAAATAAGCCCTGCTGGACATCAAAGATGAGACAATCATCAACATAAGTAGGATGGAACCCAATATCTCACTGTCACAAAAAGGTCAACCAGACAAAAATGCAACAACAACAAAAAAATAGCACTTATCAACAAAATTTTTGAACAAATAAGCTTTATAAATATATGCAGAGTGCTCTTTATAAGTGATTCTTGGCATTTTTTCTAACAAACTTTGCATCCTTTTCCACAGCTCATGGTAGTTCCCCTAAAAATTGGATCACGTATCTTGCAACAAAGCATGCTCATGTAAATGAAAAAAGAACTGCAGTTGTTCTATGAATCTTACCAGTTCATAGCTCAACAAAACTAGAAATCAAAAGCAAAAAGATACAGAAATTATACAAATTAATGGAAAATAAAAATACACTCTTCTATAATTGTTGGGTCACAGAAGAAATCACGAAAGGAATGAGACAATTCATAAAGTCATATTGTTTGTACAAGTTAATGTGCTTATATCATACTCTCAATTACTGCTATAAAACAACAATACATAATGTATTAATTATTGTAACTCTTCTACTAACATGTTTTGAAACTCATTTATTGTTATTTTATTCATTTTTCTCTTTAAAATAAATTTAAAAATGAGACTTTCAAAATGCCATTTTTTAGACAATAAATGCAATAATCTTGTTGAATATAACTTTTTCATATTGTAACTAGGTTTTTTCCCCTCAGAATTCTAATTCAGCATTCCTATATCTTAGAGATATTGATGTTCTGGTGTTAGGTTGGAGGATAGCTGAGTAGATATGGATAGACAGCTAATAGTTTATAGCAACCTAAGTAGAGGAAATCTACCAAGACTAACAAGGGGCTTTGCTATCAAATGTTGGTTCTACTGCCTCATGACTAAATGGATTTAGGACAGTGTCCCAAACTCTCTGTGCCTGTTTTCTTTTTGATTAAAAAAAAACTTAAAGCACTGACACTGACAAAGGATCTACAAAGTGTGGTACAGATTTATAGGATAAACCCTAAGGGGACTTGACTGACCTTATCAGATACAAAAGTTACATTTCTTGTTATATAGGTCTTGCTTTATCTTGGTCTTAATCATCCAGCAGGAAAGTATTAAAATGAGGTATATAAAGTAAAGCCATATTAATATACTGAGCTGTGAAGGGCTCAAGTCAACAACTTCTGAGGATAACTCACTACTATTGTTGACTGCTGGACTGTGTTGGAATGTTTTGCTGAATTCAAGCTATAATATTTAAATGCCAATAGAATAACCATTTCTCACAGGACTGAACAAAAATGGGGGTACAAAGGAAGGACTCTTTTGTATTTGTATATACAGAATAGTTAGGATAGATATGCAGCTACTTTTTCTTAATTCTATGAGAAGAAAGATGGGTAGTAATAGTGTCTGGACAGGATAACCTGTCTGCTTCTTGTACTATGGATGACCACTAGGAAGATAACAATATAAAATGTTTTAATTATTGAAAATGTCCTTTTAAAAAAAATAAATAAAAATAAAAAATTGTTAAAGTCATAGTCCTTGTACACTTTTTTGTGATGAATAAATGAAAGAAAGCACAAGAAATAAAAAGCAAAGTCAGCCATGAGTGGCGGCACACACTTAGTGTCGCACTCAGGAGACTAAGGCAAGAGGATAATATGCAAGCCAGTTTGGGTTACATGTGTGAGCTCCAGGCCAGCCTGTGCTGCAAAGTGATACTGTACCTCAAAGAAAAAAGAAAAGAAAAGAAATCTGGTACAACATACCAGTACTTACGGAAACAGTTCTAAAAGGGAACTGTATAGCTGAGAATGCTCACATCAGAAAAGCAGGGGGAAACCAAATAATTAACTTAATGGTACACCTAAAGGTGCTAGAAAAACAAGAACAATCTAAATAAAAAATTAAAAAATGATAACAATTTATGTTGAAAGATATATAATGAAGGAATTCATAAAGATCAGCAAAATAATTAATGATGAATTTGAGACAAAAATAAAGAATAAATGCATCAGAGCTAGTTACTTGAAAAATAAAACAAAATGTATAAATTTTTATCCAATCTTACAAAAAAGAACCCTAAGAAGTCCCAAGTAAATGCATTTAGAAATGAGAAGGGAGAAATCACAGCAGGTACTGCTGAAATCCGGAAGATTATTGGTACCTAACTTATAAAGCTGTATTCCAATAAATTAGAGAACTGAGAAGGAAAGGATAGTTTCCTAGGTACGTATAAATTATCAAAACTAAAACAAGATAGAAAAACTCATTACTCTGATAACAGGTAATGACATTGAAGTTTTAATAAAAACAACTTGCCACTAAGAAAAGCCCAAATCCTAATGTATTACTAGGACCTACAAGAACTACAAGGGAGATCTAATGCTGATATTTCTCAAACCCCAGTCCCAAAATTATTCCCAGAGGCTAGCATTACCTTGATTCCAAAACTAGACAAGAACCCAACCAAAAAAAAGAGAACTATCATCCAATCTTTTTAATGAATGTAAAGGCAAAAATCTGTAAGATGATACTGGTAAACAGAATACAACACTCATTTAAAAGATCATCATGATCAAGCAGATTTAATCCCTGAAATGCCAGGATAATTCAACATGCATAAAGTAACAAATCTGATACTTCAATAAGTAGAAGCAAGTGCAAAAATCAAATGATTATCTTGATACATGCCAAATTTTTTTTTTACAAAGTCCAACATACATCCATGGTGAAAGCCCTGAAAAATAGGTATATGTGGACCTTGTTTCAATCTGATAAATGCAATTGTGACACAAATGGCCACCATCATATTAAATGGGGAAAAGTTAAAATTCTTTATTTTTAAAATTCTCTCTAAAATTAATAAGGGTGTCTACTATAACCACCCCTATTTGATATTGTATTCAAAACACTAGTCAGAGAAATCAGATAAGAGAAAGATATAAAAGTGATATATATATATGGGAAAGAAATAAGTCAAATTATTATTTGCAGAAGGCCTGATTCTCCAAATAGAGGACTCTAAAAACTCCAGCAAAAATACTCTTAGAGAAACCAATATAGCATGATACAAAATCAACACACAAAAATCATTCTGTTCCTATATATGCATAATGACCTACCACAAAAGAAGTTCGAAAAGCAATACCATCCTAAAAAGGGTCAAGAGAAATGAGATATAAGGAATTAATCTAACCAAGGAAGTAAAAAGACCTCTACAATTAAAACATCAATACTCTGAATAAGGTTGAAGAGGAAGGACATCAGAAAAAAAAATCCTCTGTTTCAGGATAGGCAAAACAGAAATAGTTTTGGACCTTGCCATAGGTCCAGAACTGATAAACAGCTTTAACTTAGCCTCCACAAAAATACTAACAGCATTCATTCTAGAACTAGAGAAAAACAGCCCTAAAATTCATAGGCAGCTGGAAGAGGCCCAGAATGCAAATGCAATTTGGGAAATAAGAACAAAGCAAGTGACACCACAGCCACGGATATTAAGTTATAATACAAAGTTACAGTGATTAAGAAAAACACCTGGGATTGGCACAAAAACAGACATGTGGGTTAGCGGAGCAGAAGACAAGATGAAATAAATGTAAGCAGATTTAACTGTCTGACCTCTGACAAAAGGACCAAAGGCACACACTTGTAAAAGACAACTTCTGAAATAATGTTCCTTAGAAAACTTACTGTCCACCTGTAGACAATTAATCTACACCCATATAGCTCACCACAAACCAAATTAATATCAAAGTCAATCAAAGATCTAAATCTTAAAACAAAAGCAATCTACTAGAAGATAAATAGGTAAAACTCTTGAAGACAGTTGGAGGCAAGGATTTTCTGAACAGCAAGAATCAACATATGTGATGATATCAAATGTAAAATCTTCTCCGTAGCAAAGGAAACAACTAACAACCTACAGAATGAGAATAACCACAGAATGAGGAAAACATTACCAGCTATTGCTTAGACAAAAGACTACTACCTAAAATCTATAAGAACTCCAAAATAGTAGACTCCAGAAAGATAAACTTGAGGATTTTATAGGTAAAATGATGCAATTAGAGACCATACTCATAATTACAAAGATCAAACTCATAAGTATAAAGACCATACTCATAAGTGAAATAAATCACACCTGAATGTGTGAAGATTGTAGTTTCCCTACTGTAAGAAACTGAAAGAGTAAATAAGATCTAAAAGGTACAATAGATATTGTGAAAGGGGAAAAAGAACTACTCAAAAAGGAAAAAAACAACTGGAATGAAGAAAAGAAGGAAAGGGAGAAATACATACACACACACACACACACACACACGATAGCTAAGATAATTGTACTACTAATTTCTATTAGTTCATTGAAAGGAACAGTTAGTGATTATATTGTTTGATCAATTGTACATGCTTATATCTGGTAATCTGAACGTTTCAGAGATAACAATGTGCAATATAATAGCCATTGCTGAATTCCTATCACCTTCATTCAAAAGTATAGACTTTCAAAGGATCTACAGAATAAGGTACAGGATTACAAGATAAACCCTGAGGGGACTTTACTGACCTCATCAGAAACAAAAATTACATGTCTTGGTATATAGGTCTTGCTCTATCTAGGTCTTAACCATCCAGCAGAGAAGTATAAAAGTAAGGTATACAACGTGGGGCCATAATAATAAGTTGAGCTGTAAATGGCTATGGTTGACAATTTCTTCAGATAACTCACTATTGTGGAATGCTGGACTGTGTTGGATTGTGTCGTCGAGTGCAGGCACCTTAATTGGTTGCATGACAGTGGAGTGCCCATCTTTGACAGGTGTAGACAAAGGAAGGGGTAAAGAAAGGAAGAATCATGATGTGTGTATATGGACAGTACAGTTGGGATAGATACACCGTGCTTCTACATAATTCTCTGAGAGGCAAGATTTGCACTAATGGTGGTTGGATAGGATATTATGTCGGCTTCTAGTACTATGGACAACCACTAAGAAAAAAACAAGGTAGAAAATATTAATTATTGAATCTTGGATATAATTCAGGTATAAAAAATAAGATACGTAAACAGCTACACTCTTAATTTACTGATAAGAGACATCTGCTATAATAATATCTGTAATTATACTATCATGTATGCACCTTGTACAATGCCAAAACAGTATGAAAACAGTTTGCAATGTATTCATTTATCAAATCCATCCTGTTAAGGTGTCTTAAAACTGTCTCATTGATATTTGTACTTCAATAAAATAAAAAATAAATAAAGTATAGACTTTCAGTACAGAATCACTTTTTATTGTTTTTTATCCCTTTAGAATAAAAAAGATACTTTCCAGAAAAAGAAAGATAAATGGCCAATAAATCCACAAAAAAAAAATTTCACCATCTCTGGCCATTAGCAAAATTTAAATTGAAACAGGACAGCAATTCCATCTTATTCCAGGAGAAAGGCTACCATCAAGAAATCAAACAATAACAAGCACCGGCATGTCTCCTCAGGAAAAAGATGCTCTTCTACATTGCTGGTAGAAGTGTAAACTACTACTATGGAAATCAGTGTGGAGATTTCTCAAAAAACTGAAAATCAAAATTCTGTCTGACTCAGTTCTCCGCCTTGTATGCATCTTCATGAAGGAATTCAAGACTGTGCATCACAGCTCTATGGGCCCGTTCATGTTCACAGCGGCACACTTCACAGGAGCTGACTCTCAGAAGCAGCCTGAGTGTCTAACAAAGGAGGAATGGGTAAAGAGAGTGGGGTATCCGTGTACAGCAGAGCAGCACTCTGCCGAGGATAAGCCCAAGTCATTTGCAAGAAAAGGGATGCATCTTGAGGCCAGTAATGCTAAGTGAAGTAAATCAGACATGGAGGCTCAAACAGTGTATGTATTCTCTTTACGCGAAACCAAGAATATCAGTGAAGAGCATATTAAACTACAGTAGGAACTATGGAGCTGTTTAGGTAAAAGGAAGGAGACCAAGAGATAGAGGGAGGGAGAGGAAGGGGAGGGAAAGCTGAGGAAAGAACGCTTACGATGTACTCCGCGCCTGTACCAAGTACTCACAAGGAATGTGGTCATGACAGACTGCAAACATGTGTTCGCACAGACTAAAAATTGAAAACTAAAACAAAATTTAGAATTTTAACATGTCCCAGTAGCAGCATTCACAATAATATACAGGTAGAAGCAACACAAGGGCCCCCGAAATATGTGTTGAACTTAGGCATACTGAAGCCTCCGTGTTATATAAAGTCAGGCTTCTTGGTGCGCGTCTGGGGAGATGGCTCAGTGGAGTAAGTGCTTCCCTGGCAAGCACAAGGGCCTGAGTTCAATCCCCGGTTCTGCCAAGAAAAAAAAAAAAAAAAAAAAATCAACTTGGTGCGCGTCTGTGATCCCAGCACATGGGAGGCTGAAGCGGGTTTCCGTAGTGTAGTGGTTATCACGTTGCCTCATACATGGGAGGCTGAGCCCGGAGGATGGTCATGAGTTGGAGGCCAGTCTGGGCTGCATAGTAAGTTTAAAACAAACTTATATTACATAACATGGCCCTGTCTCAAAAAAAAACCGTTATTCGGTATTAAGTAAATTCCCATTGCTGTATAACTATCATGGCAATGATATTTCCATGCTGCATAATTTTCTATCTACAGAAAGCATATCGCCTTCCATAACAAAATCTGTACCCATTGACACTAACACTCTGTTTCTTCTCTCCCAGCCCTTGACAACCACCGTACACTTTCTGTGACTCAATGAAGTTAATTGTTTTTTTAGGAATAAGTGGAATTACATGGGATTGGTCTTTTTGCACCTGGCTCATTCAGCTTCGCCTTCAGGTTTATCCATATTATTTAGTGTGTCCCTCAATTTTTTTCTTTCTCAAGTTCAAGTCATATAAAAGAATACATAGTAGTATAGTAGAAATCACATTTTATTTGCCCATTCATATTTCAGGGGCCCTTGTGTTGCTTCTACCTGTATATTATTGTGAATGCTGCTACTGGGACATGAATGCACAAATATCTCTTCAATACTGAGAAGTAGAATTGCTGGACTAGATGGTAAATCAGCTACAAATCGTTGAGGAGCCACCATCCTCTTGGCTGTGCTGGTCATGCCGTTTTACATTCCCAGCAACAGTTCCCGGCTCTCCGGCTGTTCCTCAGCTTTGCTGGCACCTGTCATCTCACAGGTTTTCTTTTTCTAAATCGTGGACAGCTGGATGTCTGCCAAGTTTTTCACTGTGGCTCCTGATTTGTATTTTCCTAGTGATCAGTGACGCTGAGCATCTTTTCAGGTGTATAATAAGTATCCGTATATCTTCTTTGGAAAAATAGCATTTCAGTTCCTTTGCCCGTATTATAATTATTGTTTGTTTTAGTTATCTATTGAGTATGAAACATTTTTAAACTTGTGTCAACACTTACTTTTAGTGAAACTGTGTGTCAGAACCCATTATACAAAATGGAAAACGCTGACTTCCTATCATCCTGGTTTGAAATTCTATATCATTTTCATTGTTTTCTCTCTTTGAAGTTAAAAAAAAAAGAAAGAAAACAGCAGGAGACCACCCTGGTTGAATTGTATTAATATAACAGGCCTGGCACTGAGATCCAGGCATTAAGAACTTTTCACACTCAGCTCTTCTCCTCTGGCTCTTCTGCTCCTCCCTCCAGCAACAAGAAGGCATCTGTGGCTCCTCCATGGAGCTCTTTGGTCTCGCTGAAACAAACAGGTTTGGAAGGGCTAGACTAGACAGTCTCTAGGTTGTCTCCTACCTAACAGACTGTGTTGATGTGGAAAATTAACACATTTTAATTGTGTGAAGGAGACGCTACTTAAAATAAAGGAGTATTTATCAGTACTTGTTTTGGGAGGGCATTCCGTGATGCTCACTTTCTTCCATGAAAGACTTTTTGGTTCTGAAAGAAACAAGTGAGGCCCATTCCCTAAAAGAATGACCTGTTCCACAACACATCACCATGTCCTCTGGGTCATGAAGAAAGCAGCCAAACAGAAGGAAGGTGACAAATTTAGCTGTGACCAACAAAATACATGAAGAAAATGGAGATGCTGTCACAGAGCTTCAGGTGGCAGAGGAAAAATCAGAGGCCAATGGCAGGTACCACAGAAGGAGATCGGCTGCCTGAGGAGCTCGAGGACTATGAGCTCCTGCTTGTGCTCTCACTGGTGTCCTGCCCCCTCACCCATCAGCACAGACAGTCACGTTATCCAGGCCTCCTTCACATCCTGTGGTCACGCACTCCCCAGTGACACCAAACTGGAAGGACTCTCAGGTCAGTGTTACAGCCTCACTGGCCTAAATGAAATTGGAAAATCCATGCTGCTATCTGAAAGCACCATGTGCCCATCCCTGAGCACAGTGACATCTGCTGTCTTACTCCCCAGATGCCCAGGGCCTCATCCTTAGT
This sequence comes from Ctenomys sociabilis, assembly GCA_004027165.1. NCBI lineage: Eukaryota > Metazoa > Chordata > Mammalia > Rodentia > Ctenomyidae > Ctenomys > Ctenomys sociabilis. The sequence continues at coordinate 41,682 of PVKA01010913.1, read as the reverse complement.
TTTTAAATAATGATTGAATAGTATAGCTTTCAGACCTGGATGACTTTTTCAAAGCGTCCAATAAAGGAGGAAGTAAAAAATAAAAATAAAAAGACTTCTGGCTTAAAGTACAAATCAAATTTATGAAGTATTCTTCTGAAACATTGTGAAAACTTTTCTTCATATATTAACATAATACTGTAATGAATCTAAGTCTTATCTTCTGGTGTACAATGGTGGGATACAACTGTTTACAAGGTGTTTAAAAATAATACGCTATTAAAAGCACCATGGCTATAGCTGTGTAGTACAGCATCTGCCTGGAAAGCACAGGGTCCTGAGTTCAATTCCCAGTACACCCCCAAAAGAACAGTTAAAAATCCCTGTACTACACTGATTTTCAAGATTGTCCTTATTTCTTCTTCCCTCCCTCTAGCCATTGAGTCTCAACTGGCCTTGTGGTTTGATTTGACTATGTAGTAAAAATGATGTTAAGCCAATTCTGAGCCTGGGACATAATTCTAGTCTTATTCTTGGAATCTGGCTGAGCCACAGTGAAAGCAAACCGGGGCTACCCTGTCTTGCCTTGAAGAGCAGGTGCTTTGTCTATGTTGCTGCTCCATCTGACAGCCAGCCAATAGCCGTATGCATCACCAAATCCTTCCCAGACCCTACTCAATCCTCACCCACTGACGACAGGTATAAAAGCTATCTCAGCAAAAAATCATTATAGGGCCCAAATGAGGCATAGACTCATGAGTAATAATGAGTATTTATTGTTTTAGATCATTGAGACTTTGGGCAGTTTGTTACATCATGACAATTATATCACAACCAACTACTTCTTACAATAAGACATTTAGTTTTGTAGACCAAATAGTTCCAGCATAATTTAAATTCTTCTCACAGTGCCTTGTTCTTCAACAGAAGCTTGATGTTATTATTAAAAGGTAAACACTACAATGTGAGACTGAGGGTATTTGCACAAACTATGAAAGAACTTGGAGGGAATGTCTCATTTCAGAAAACTCACAGTGAATATAAACACGTATTTAGGTTCGAGAAAAAAATCATTTCCGTTGGGAGTTTAACCTTGCAAATCCATGTGCTTGGACCTGATAAAGCACGCTTCGATGTTGTATCCACAGCCTTGACAGCAATGCTTCAAGGAAATATCTTCTAAACTCATTCCAGAGAGGTAATGCATTTCTTTCTTTTTGGTCATACAGTTTGAAAAAGAAGAAGCAAACCAGAATAGCATGGTAACTGATGCCCTCTCCAATCAGAGGGTTTAAGTTGATTAAGTTTTAGCACCCCCAAATATGAGATATCCTGCAAAACATGAGGGCACTGGCCTGTGGAGCATGCAGTGGTTTAATAGTTTCTGTGCCAATGGTTCAGCACAACACCTGCAGTCACTGCCATGGTTACTTAAGCCAGGACTCCCTCATGTCAGGTGGTCACTATTGCTTAACATTTTGGATCCAGTCTTCCCAAAGGTGAAGATGCCTTCCTTTTGATAAAGTTCAGTGGAAAGAAAGTGAGACTAATTTATGCAAATATATGCAGCATAAAGCAAAGTGTCTCTGCCAGATAGCAAAATTGCTGACTAGGCTCGTCTTTCCCACTCTGCACAGGGAAGTTTTCCATATCAGCTCCTCAGTGTTTTGGCCATTTCCATAAGCCTGCAACTAAGTTTTCGATCAGGATTTCTCCCTTTATCTTTAAAATCAAACAGGCACAATTCAGTCTAACCTCCAAGTTGAAGAAGTTAACCCGAAAAGGGAACGTCAGTGTCTGCCATTGATTAACTAGGCTAATGGAAAGTTCGAATTGGGACAGTGGGAATCCAAGAGAAAGAAGAATAGAAAGAACTTTTAAAAGGAGAAATTTTCAAAAGGAGAATAAGAGCTTTGTTATGTTGATCAAACATTATGGAGAGATGAAAAACAGGGGGGATCTGAAAAGGTATAGTGTGAGAGTGAGTGTGAATGTGTGTGAATGTGTGTGTGTGTGTGTGCGTTTGCATGTGCGCTGTGTGTATGCATTCTACAAACTTGGTTCTGGTAGAGTGACAGTGCCCCAAGACAAATGGTATTAATTTTATTCTAAAACAATACAAGTAGATATTAATAAAGAAAATATAAAAAGCACTATTATTTCTATGAAAAATTGAAACAAAATTTTGTAACAAAACAGGGGCTAATGATAGTTAACATGATCATAAAAATAACAGTGAATATGTTATTCAGAGTTTAAGCCATTAGCAAAATACTCTCTTGCAAAGAAGAAACAAGAGGTCAAAACTTCCTTTTGGATGAACAAAAACAAGTTAATAAAATATATGAAATAAATCAGCATGTATCTCAAAATATTTTTAAAACAACAAAATAGACAATTTGGGGTGTCATTTGAATTCTTTCCTATGTATATTTATTTATTATACATATCATATACATGAAACCATTTCTCTATCATTTATATCATATAAATATTAAACCATGCGATAATTAAGTTTCCACACGTGATTTATTTCATTTAATATTGTGTTCTGAAATTATATCCATTTGCCTGCAAATGCCTCTAGTTCATTTTTCTTTCTTACAGACTGGTATTCCATTGTGCATAAACACTACATTTTCTATATCCATTCATATGTTGATGGATACAAGCCTCTTCCAAGATTTAGCTATTATAATTTGTGCTGCTATAAATATAGGTATGCGTGTATATGATGGCTTCAATTCTTTTGGGAAGATACCTAGAAGGAAGATAGAGAGGTCAAATGAAATTTCTATTTTTAATATTTGGAAAATATTCCCATTAATTTGCATAGTGGTTGCATTTGTCTATGTTGCCACCAACAGAAGAGAGTAGAAGAGTTCCTTTTGTCTCATGTTCTCACCAGCATTTGTTATCATTTGATTTTTTGATGACAGCCATTCTAGGATAAGATATTCTGCTGTACTTTTAATCTGAATTTCTGTAGTGGTCAACAATATTGAATATTTTTTACATATTTATTGGCCATTTGTACTTCTTTGCAGACAGGTCTCATTTTTAACTGAGTATCTTTTTTATTATTAATTCTATTGAGAAACAAATAGATTAACCAGATCTCTATTTGAGTGAGAGTCTAATTTCTTTTTAGTCCTTTATATATTCTAGATGCTAATCTTCCATTGAGGGACAGCTGTTAAATATATTTTCCCCCTCTGTAGGTTAACTATTCACTCTGCTGGTTGTTTCCTTTCTTGTACAGAAGATTTTTAATTTGATATGATCCTATTTGTTGATTCTTGATATTTCTTGTTCATTGGGATTCCATTCAGAAATTCCTTGCATATGCCTATGTCTTCTTTATTTTATCTTCTAGTAGAAAAAATGTTTCCATTTTAACATCTAAATTTTCATCTATTTTGATTTTAGTTTAATACGTGTTGAGCTCTGGCTTTAGACCAGACCTTCTGCATATGGATGTCTAGTATTCCTAGCACCATCTATTAAAAAGGCTATCTTTCCTCCAGGGTAGTATTTGGCTCCTTGTGCCCAGGGTTGTTTCTGCTTCCTGTGTTCTGTTCTATTGACTGACTTTAGCAATAAACAGTAAGTGAATGAGTAAAGATGCTGGGCACTGAGCCAGGTGCAGTGGTGCATGCCTGTAACTCCAGAACTCAGGAGGCAGGATAATAGCCATGTATTCATGTCCAGCCTGGGCTACATAGTGAGTCCAAGGCCAATCCAACTACACAGCAAGACCCTGACTAAAAAAAAGATTCTGGATATGTTTGTAAGCAATCTTAGGAAGAAAGATAAGTGCAGTGGCAGCTTAAGGGGCTAAAGTAAGCCTAGAGCCCAAAGAAGGATTTTTTTAAGTGAACCAGGTAATAAGTCATCAGGATATGACTAACGTGGAACAGCTGGTAGACAGAGATTGATGCTGCCAGAAGGAAGGGGACAAACAGGCAGTGAAGTCAGGAGTGAGATTCTGTTTAAGGCATGTAGATTTAAAATGTGCAACTCAGGTGTTTAAATATGCAACTTCATCTTCTTGTCTCTAATAGACACTAATTTGACTCATCAGGCTCCCTGTCCCTTTGGTTTTAAGGTTCACCAAGAATTTATACTCAAGTGATTGAATATTAAAGATGGTCTACCTCTGCTGTCTGTCCTGTGAGGGACCTGAGTTTCCTGGAAGTCGAGCTGCCCTCAGGGGCCCATGGTGCTGACACAGCACAGCTGGGTCTGTGGGCCGCGCATCTTCGTTCCGGTGATGCCCATGATCTGACCTCTCATTCCATGAGTCTCCCCTCGACCACGATTTGACTTCCTACTCTTTCACTTATCAGTAGCCAAGCATAGTCTGAGAATAATAAATGGGATATTTCATAACCATAATTGGCTATCACAGTATAACAGTGCTTACATTCAAGTAACCCTCATTTAAATTAACAATGGCTCCTGAGTAGGAAGTTGGAGGACAGGCAGGGAAGGCCAAGGGCCTTAGTGAGATTTCTGGAGGGTAAAAAGTTGAGTCCCTGATAGAGTCACTAAGGAAAACAAGTGGAGGGAGAGCCTATGGGGCCAGCTGGTCTGCCCCACTTCATACCAAGGCTCAACTCTCTCTGCCCCCCACCTCCAAGTGAGCACAAAGAGAAAGCAAGGAGGGAGGTTGTATTTCAAAGACTCACTAAAGTATATAAAGCATGCACTAACACCTAGACACACGCCTATATATATGTACATACATGTTATTATTCTCTCAGCATATTAATACACTACAATGTACATGCAGCCTTTTCACTAATTCAGCCTTAAATGTAACTCTGCTGTAAATCTCTTAAGTACCTGGACAACACAAAGAGACCAAAAGAGGTGCTCATCCAGGATATACACACAGGCAATGGTCAAATCAGGGATTCTCAGAACTCAGAATTGCCAAGCAAATTATAACAACTCTCAGCGGGTAGACACCCCTCTCTTGATGTGTAATAAAGATGTTTAGAGCAAAGATACCTGAGGGCTGGCTCTGGGATGTCTACCTTACTCCAACAAGGTAGCTGTTTACTCTACTCATTCACCTTCCTTTTTCCAAGTGATTTTGATTCCCCATTTCTATTCTCTTTCCAATAAGATAATTTTCTCCTTCTGAATTTAAATCTCTGACCCTAGATATAAATTTACCCTCCCAAGGTATAACAGCTCTATGCTACTTAACTGTAAACATGAGTGAATTAAGTCCCTCCTGGAGAGATGATTGGATTGTGGGAAGGCTACAGTATGGTTTTCAGTGAAATCATCTACTGATACTTATAGCTGAATGGCCTATTAGGAGAGAGCGCCCAGTTAGAGGAGCAGGTGGCCACTAGGGCGTGCCTTTCAGGGTGTACCACTTGCTATCTACTCCTCCTGTGCTCTACTTCCTGGTTCCATGAGCTAGGTGTCTCTGCTCTGCCACATGCTTGCACCACTTTCCACATTGGAACCAGTCAGTCATGGACTGAAGCCATAAGGCAAAAATAAATCTCTTCTCCTTTGAGTTGCAGCTGTCAGGCAGTTTGTCCTAGTAACAGAGTTGACCAATACCACCTAAAAAAGCAAGAGCAGGGCCGGGGAGATGGCTCAGTAGAATAAATACTTCCCTGGCAAGCTCAAGGGCCTGAGTTCAATCCCTGGTTCAGCCCCAAAAAATTAAAAAATAAAAATAAAAAAGTAAGAGCAGTGATGGTGGTAACTCAGCTATGCCAGGGAAAGCCTTTCTTTAAATGCTTCCTTTAAGTGAAAAAGTGAAATTTACCAACAAGGAAAAAAATACCTTATGTTGAGCTTGTTAAGATCTATGATGTGAGTCAATCTTCTGTCAGTAAAATCACGAAGAAGGAAAAATAAATTTGTGCTTACTTCTCTGTCTAATTTCTTTTCTTTCTTAGTTTACATTTTTTTCTTCTAAACTGATAACTGAACAAATATAAGGCCTCCACACTAAGCTACATCTTCTGTCCTTTTCTGAGACAGACTCTCACTAGATGACTGAATAGTACAGCATGAACTTGAATTTCCTGTTCTCCTTCCTCAGAATCTCAGAGTACTGGCATTATAGGTATGCACCACCATTCAGTTTGCTAGTTCACTTCAAACTATGAAAGATACAGTCAGACTGCATGGGAGCTTAGTTAAGATGCAAAAGATGTATTACATATGATTTAAAAGGCAAACCCTATAACAAATAGGATTTATTTGGTTCTGTACATAGCTTCAGGCATCCATTAGGGATCTTGGATTACAGCCTCTTGGACAAGGGTAAACTGTTGTATTCTGTGTTCTTACCTGGACTTCACCAGGACTTGAATGTTCAGTTGTTTCCTCAAAGTCTGATCCCCTCATTCACCCCACATGGTACTGAGGGGCTTCCCTTGGGTCCGTTTACCTACCAACCATCTGCCAGCCACTGCTCAGAACTTCTCTGTAGGTTTCCTGATGCCCCCAGAAAAATCCTTATATGCCAAGTTGTGGTCCCTGCCTGGAAAACTCAAAGTTTTCTGTGATTCCTGGTGCTCCCCTATGAACCAGCAGGTACACGGAATCCCTTTTCTGTCAACCTCTACCTATTGAATTGCAGATATATTCTTGTCTCCAAATTTCAAATCCCATCTAGTTGTGGTGAGAAACATGAAAAAGTCCAGTGTCTTCTTTACAGCAGTGGATTGAGCTACAGGACAAAACCTCTGAACTTGAGGAATCTGCATCTTCTGCAGTGGGCAGTAAACGTGCCCGTTCTTTGTTCTGGGAGGAGATAGACCTCTGATTCACCCATTCTTTAAAAGAAAAAAGTACTTCAGAAAAAAATGCAATCAGGGCCTCTGCTTGTCAGAAGTTCACACACACACACACAATCCACTGAGAATTATCTACCAATCAAGTGGCTTCCTTACTTAGTCTTCAGTAATCTATAAAAATTTTACATTATTTTTGTCATTTCACTGTTACACTAAAAAAAAACAAGAGCCAGAAATATGTGTGTAGAATGCTACATTATGTCTGAAACACTGAAATTTGCCACACTTTTCTTTCTATAATGAGCATGCTGTTCTCTCAAAGCATAATAAAATAAATTTATTTCTATAGACCTTTTTCCCTTGGGCCCATGGTAGAGTTGAGCATGTCACACAGGTGTTGCCATTTATTTTATTCTGTGTTCTTGTGGTTGCATTTCAGACAGGTGGAGCTACTGAACACGACCTGTCATGTTTATTATGGTAGATGCAGGAGAGGTTGAAAGAAGCTTCCCTTGAACTGAAAAGTCTTATGGGAATGTACCAACCTTGCATAAGCTGTGCTGTGGAAAACTAACATGACAGATGCCTCCATTTCAGCCAGAATGCAAAAGAAAAAAGAGGCTCCCTAACATAAAAAATGAGAGATACTGATTTGTAGGAACAGAATCCTCAAGAAAACTCAAATCTCTAATTTGGTCAAAGCATCCTTTCAAAAGAGAAACCCTATCTTCTACAGTTAGCATAATGAAACCTTTGTTTGATTTGAATAAAAAGACTAGGTTGCTTTCTATCATTCTTCCTAAATTATCTTCAGTAGCTTCTCCCTATATATTCTGAAATGATAGGTTTTAAAACCCTATATCAACCTTTTTCATAAAACTATAGAATCTGCTACTCAGGAAGGCTATTAACTGATGCAGATTGCTAACGTGGCATATGCAAGTCATTCTTAACTCTGTCTACCAAGAGTTTGGCTAGTGCTGCAGTCCACATGATTACAGCCACTTAAAAGACTTGTGTGAAAGCTTCTCTAGAGGTAAGTAGGTCATCAGAGCAGTGCCCTTATGAATGAGATTAGTGCCCTTGATTTTAAAAAGGGCCAAAGGAGATGGTTCACCTCTTCTACCCTGTGGGGATACAGTAAGAAAATAGCTTTCATTGGATACCAGTCTGACAGACCTTTGTTCTTGGCCTTTCTAACCTCCAGAATAGTTAGGAAAAAAATGCTATTTATAAGTAACCCAATTTATGGTATTTTGTTATAGCAGTCCATGATGATGTTTTTATCATTTATTAAAGATTGTGCCATATAACCATCTCTAGATAAAAAATTCTTTCATCCATGAACTTTGGTCAGTCATAAATATTTATTGAATGAGTGAATGTACAAGATAAGGAATAAGGAGCAAAGGTTAAGAATAGCATGCTTTTATTTGCATACAGTGTTTCCATACATTATTGTTTGAAATAAACTCTCTTTCATACACAGAAATGTGTTCCACCACTATGCAATTCTTTATGCAGGCTCTACACTGAGAAATTTATCATTATCTTCTTGTCTGGTCTTTCTTGGAGAATGAACACTATCTACTTATGGACCAAGAAAAGAAGTTTATAATTCCATGTTTTCACCTTTATGGAGCCTTCCTCATTGTTTCTTGTTGAGTACACCAACTTAATGGGGGTAATGTCATTATAAAATAAAGTACACCAAACTGTGTCATATAGGGAATGGAGTCATGACCCTCTGTGTGTAACACTGCAGTAAGCAGGAAAGTTTTGCATGTGTAAGAATCAGCAAGGAGATCTAATGTGACTGAATAGAAAAGGTGTTGCATTGGAAGTTGCCTGAGGCCATAGGAACAGAGTCCAACACCCTTAAAATAAGTAGCTGAAAGAGTACATACTATCTCTGAAAAATAAGACTGGAAACATACCAGGAAAGGTAGTGTAGTACTAAAAGATCTTCAAATCTATTGCAAGCTCTACTTATCTGACTTGACCTCAATACTCAGCATCAAAAAATGGGGTGAGAGGATATGCATACGCACAGAACCATGGGGGACAAGGCAAAAAAGAGCCTCAAGTTCTCCTGACCTTCACAAGGCAGATCCAGTGAGCACCAATGGAGAAAATAAACAAAGACCAGGCACCAAAATTCTACAAATTCATTAGAGAAGAGTAAAAGAAACATGGCAAGTTCAAGGAGAATGTGAGTCAAAAGTTTATGGAATTATGCTCCAAGATGGTCAGTGTGGATTTGGGAGAAACAAATGAAAATTTGAAGAGATGACAGGAATAAATAGCAAAAGACAAATAACAAATCTACCAAAGATCTAGAACCTACAAAAAGGTATTAAAAAGAAATACTAGTTATAAAAAAAAAAATCTACAGAATTCAGAGACCACAGAAATGACCAATGGACTTCTAAACTTAAATGCAGAATGATAAATTGTGACCAATAACCCAGAGAAGTCTCTAAAAAGAACAATTAGTACATTTATAAATATATAGGCACCAAATATGGGAGCCCTTATCATCATGAAACAAATATTGCTGGACATAAAAGGTTAAATAAATACTAACACTAACATAGTGGGTGATCTCCATACTCTACTTTGTTTAATGTCTTTGGTTGTTACAGGGTCTCACTATGCAGCTCTGACTCTCAGTGATCCTCTTGTTTTCAGCCTCCCCAGTGGTGGGATTACAGGCATGTGCCACCATACTCATTCATTTGAGTGAGCTCAAATGAATCTGTGGTCAGCTGAACTGCCCTGGGGATGGGGCTAGCATGGCCTGTGGTGCCGGGGATTGAACTGTGGTCCCTGCTCTTGCCTAAGCTTACCTATGCAGGTGCTTTAATCTGCTGAGCTCTCTCACCAGCCACCCATACCCTACTTTTGCAAAAAGATCAACTAAACAAAAAATTAACTAAGAAATATCAGCACTGAACTGCACTCTTGAGCTTATGGACTTAGTAGGTATTTGTAAAGTATTCTACCCTACTATAACAGAGTACACATTTTTTCACTGCAGTACAATGAACTTTCTCCAAAACAGAACAGATACTAGTCCATAAAACCTTCTTAAATAAATACTAAAGGATCAAAATCATCTCATGTTTACTATTAAACCATTTTGTAATGAAACTAGAAACAATCAATCACAGAAGAAAACAGAAAATTTAAAAGCAACTGGAAATTTAATAACACATTTACAGCCAGGGATATAGTTCAGAGGTATGGTGCCTGCCTGGCAAGCACTAGGTCATGAGTTTGATTCCTGGTACCAAAAAAAATTTTTTTAAATGAACACCCAATAAATCAAAAAAAAAAAAAAAATCAAAGAGTTTCAACAATTTCTGGAAGCAGACCACAATGACAGTACAATACCCCTGCTACGGTTTGTGTCTAGTTGTCCCCGCAAAGCCTCATATAGTCATTGGGGTAGGCATCTAGACTTTGTGATTAATTTATGATCCAGTGCTGGGATTATGGATGTGAGTGCTACACTCATGCTTTCAGGATAGCCTGAAAGCAATATAAGGAAGAGAGAGAGGCTTGCCACTTCTGCTGCAGCCACTGACGCTGCTGCCGCTGCTTCTCTGTTCTTGCTCTTGCTGTTTTCTACCACCACGAACTGCCATGTGCCACTCTGCCTTGGAGCCAGCTAAGTAAAGACTGAAACCTCCACAAACTGTGGGCCTGTCCTTCGTTAATTTGGACATCAGGTATTTTGTCCCAGGAAGGAGAAAGAAGTAACCAAGACAATCCTGGGAACTTCAAGACCCATGAAATCAATCCTAAAAGGGAAGTTCACGGCATTCAATGCTCACATTAGAAAAACAGAGTGAGCTCAAATGAGTAACCTAATGAGGAACCTTAAGGTACTTGGGAAAGCACAACAATCAAAGCCTAGACTGAAGTTAAGGGAGGAAGTCTTAAGTGTCAGAATAGAAATTAATAAAATTGAGACTAAACATCAATACAAAGACTCAACATATTGAAGACAGCCATCTCTGAGAGAATAAACAAAGAAGATAAACCCTTGGCTAAACATATAAAAAGAACGAAAAGATCCAGAAGAAAACAATTAAAAATGAAAAAGGATCATACATGATGAAAAAAATAGCTTCCATTTCAAGGGTTTCAAGGGTTGTTTAGCATATGCAAATAAATAAATGTGATAGATCACATAAATGAAAGGACTAAATCCACATGATCATATCAATAACAGAGAAAAATATTTTGACAAAAAAAAAAAAACCGTCATGATAAAAGCTCAAAAAAAGTAGATACAGAAGGATCTTGTCTGAATCTGATAAAGGCCATTTATGACAAACCAATAACCCACATCACATTAAATGGAGAAATATTGACAATTTTTCCTGTAACATCAAGAACAAGGTGAGGATTCTCATTATCACTAATTGTGGTCTAATAGTATTGGAAATGCTTGCCAGAGATATCAGGCAAGATAAACAAAGAGATACAAATAGGAAAAGTCAAATGATCATTAGTTACAGTTGACATGATACCTAATGTAGAAGGCACAAATGCACGAAAACAGTCTTAGAATTGATAAGCAAGCTCAGCTATGTCACAGTACATAGAGTCAACACAAAAACTCAAGAGTGTTCACATTTGATATTGAGATTATACCAAATTAAAAGTCTTCTGCACAGCAAAGGAAACAGCCAGCAGTGAAGAGAGAACCTATAGAATGGGAAAAATGTTTTCTCTCTGTTCTTCATATAAAAGCCTAATATCTAGCATATATAAAGAATTTTTTTTAAATTAAACAACTCAAGATAAAGGACTCAATCAAGAAATGAGCAACTTAAAAAAGTAGAAGAAAATAGACAACTAAAGTGAGTAGATGATTCTCAAAAAAAGTACAAGTGGCCAACACACGTATGAAAACATATTCACCATCTCTGGTCATTAGAGGAATGCAAGGTAAAACAATGCTAAGATTTCATCGTATGTTAGAAAGAATGGCAGGCATCAAGAAATCAAATAATAACAAATACTGGATGGGAGACCAGAGGAGAATCGAGGCCTGACTGGCCTCTCCTGTGAGCACAAGGAACAATTACTGCAGCTAAAGATCAGGTGCATACCTGGACAAGGACCGATGGATTGGGAAGGTAGGCGAATCTGGTGTTGCTTGAATTGCTTGTACCTGTGTTTGAGTGACGAAAAGCAGGATGCACTGGATGCTTAGGATTCCTCTGACTGCTGGAGGCAAGACCCCCGTGGCTGCCCACAGGTCTACCTGACCCTGTGTCTGTTTGTCCTTTAGCCTCACTTGCTCACTGGTCAGGGTGACAAACTAGCAGGATTAGGTTCCTACAAGTGGTGTCTATGTGGGGAGAAGGAGGTGACACCTGAGCAGGGACCTGGGCCTGGCACAGACTAGTTTGTTGCAAAGCTGATGTGGCTGCAGTAGAAAAAGGCATGCTCCTACATTTTTTGGGGAATGTAAATTTCCACCATGGAAATGAGTATGGGGATTTCTCCAGAACTAAAATTAGAAATTCCATTTGATCCAGCTATTCCCCTTCTAGGTGTCTTTCCAAAAGAGCTAAATACGTCATATTACATGATACATGCACACCAATGTTTTAAAAAGCACAATTTTTAATGGCTAAATCCTGGAAGCAGTGTATGTTGTAAGCAGATGAATGAATAAAACGTGGCACCTATACATAATGGGATATGATTCAGGTATAAATAAGGATAAATTTGAGATATTGTGGGAAAATGGAAACACCTGGGAAATATAATGTTAAATGAATAAATCAGACATAAGGCTTAAATACCATGTGGTATCTCTAATGTGGGTAAGGCAAAGCTCAAATAAGAGCAAATAAAGGATTGATAGAAGGAAACAAGATGACAGATGTAATAGTTGGTACATCATGTCAACTGGAGGAGTTCAGAGATTTTGCTCAGCAGGGTCCTCGCTTCATACACATCCTAAGCTTGTGGACAAGAAAGACACAGGTATGGTGCGGGCAGATAGCTTGCATAGAACATAAGGGCAGTTGATCCTGTGCTATGCCACCCTGGCCTGGAGCCAGCTGATTATAGCCTGAAAGGCGTGAGCTGAATAAACCTTTCCTTCTGTAATTTTGGGTGTTAGGTATTTTGTCTCAGCAAGTAGAGAAAATTGACCAAGACTCTAGTATTTTGGCAAATGAGTAACTCCAAGAGGTCAAAGGTAAAGGGAGAAGGGGAGGGGAAGGAAAAGCAAAAAGATTCAAGATGTGTTACATACATGGCCCTAAAACTCACAATGCATATAAACACTATATGTCATAATCATAATTTAAAAACAATAATAAAAGTAATGAAAATTAGGAAAAGGGATTTAGAGATGGAGAGAGGGAGAGAGGGAAGTGACTGGGGAAGGAAAGCTTTGAAAAGAATCAAGATATATTAATATATACATACATACATATATATGTATATATATGTATGTATGTATATATATATATATATATATATACATATACATATATGTATGTATATCTCCTAAGACAAATGTAAACTTCATGTGCTATGATGGTAAGATTAAATTCTAAAAAACTAATAAATTTTAAGAAAAAAACTAAAATTACTTAAACTTTCTGAGCATGCTTTGGGATAGAGTTTGAACCATTAAAAAAATAAATATTGTAACTACTCACAACTAAATTTGTACTCAGTTGCTACCAAAAATCTTGAACTATTATAGCAGTCTCCTAAGTTTTCAATTCTGTATATCATACATCAGACAGAAAAGAGAGAGAAAAAATGCAACTGAATGGAATATTCTATACAATGCCTGCATTTTCTCCCCTTAAAATCTGCTTGTGTTTTGTCCAAAATTACTTTAGGAAAGTATTAATTCCCTATAGTCCACTTAAAGGATTCCTGGAATGTTGTGGCTAAACAGGAATCCATTCCCTGGCTAACTTCCCTCAAGACTAGACAATACAAGATTGAGTTACACCACATGCTCTGCCTGGAGTTTCTCCTATCTAAAAATAAGAAGGTATATTTAACATGAAAGGAATCCTAAGCCTTTAACGAAACCTTCATTTACTTGTTACATGAAACTCTGTGTATGTACAATCTGCTATATTTGTCCTCCCTTTGTCCTGGTTTTAGGTGCTTCTAGGCATACCAAAGAGACAGCCTGCTTAAATTATAGAGGTTCTGTGCCTCTGGGAGACCCTGGATTAGGAGAAAGGCGCCTGAGTCAGATCCCTCCTTCTCTGTCCAGGCACGGGCCAAACTTCCAGACAAGATGGCTACCCCAAATGGCCATCAAGTATTCAAGAGATTAAGTTGGATTGTGTTCCACAGCCTAAATTCTCACTGTTTTGCCAGTCAAGATTTGATACTGAGGTATACTGTTTTACTGTATTTTTCTACAAATATGTTCTATTTTCCACAGTATTTTTTTGTACTTCTTCACATTAGGACACTGTCAATTCATTCAACTTGTATCTCATTTTAGAAATCAGATGAGTTCCTCCCTATAAAATTGATAGCTGAGACTCCTTCCTACAGAAAACTTCCTCGACACCCAAATGCTTCCTAAGTGACCACAGTGCTATGGCACCATTATGATACTGAAATGCCAGAGAGACAGTTTTGCTCAGTCTCACATGAGCCTGCTTAAAGCTACCAAGAATTTGAAATAATGTTGGCAAAAGTTCTTTATGTTTTATTAGTGCATATTTGGGGTTTTTTGTTGGTTGGTTGGTTTTGTATTTTAGGGAAGGGTCCACAGGGTGTTCAGGGTCTCACTACTAGATCAGATTCATAGTGATCTGCCTGTTTGCAGCCTCCCAAGAGCTGGGATTACAGGTGTGTGCCACCATGCCCAGGCTCAATTGCCATCTCAGCACACTGCAGGGGCAAGGCTGGCATGGCAGGCCCCGCAAGCCCAGGGATCGATACCCTGTGCCTGTTTACAGGTGCTTTAATCCCCTGAGCTTTTGGCAAACCCTTTTAGTATATGTTTGTAATACATAGTAAATTCATTCACCTGCAGGAATTACTAAATTTGCCTATTGCATTATGATCATTTTCCGTTTTTTTATTATATGAAGTAAAAAACTTGAACACAAAATTATATTCTCTGTATAATTTCAGTATACATATTATAAACACAGTGCTGGCAAGCAGAGAGCACTTATCAATATTTTAGGTGAATAAATAAATGAATCACAACTATGTTTTAAAAAAAAGCAATCTTAAACAGAAAACACAACTTACACATTGATGTGGTTATTTCTGGATAATAAAGCAGGGTTGGGCTGGGGAGTTAGCTTGGCAGTCTAAGCACCTGCTTGACAAGGACAGGGACCCGGGCACTCTGTACCCACCCCACCAGGGGGTGCCTGTGCCAGCCACTGCATCCAGGCATGGTGACACAAGCCTGTGACCTCAGCACTTGGGAGGCTGAGACAAGAGGATCACTACATGTCTTAACTGCATAGCAAGACCCTAAAAAATAAATGAATAAATAAAAATTTTTAGAAAGCAAGGTAGTTCTATCTTTATTTTAAAATTATTATAATTGATATTAGCATTTTATAACAGAAGATAAATATCATCTATTTTGGAAGGGTGCAGGGCATTATATGAGCAGGGTGGGGTTGGTGAGGGACCCAGACAAATGGCAATTACAGAGACTCATTCTGGAGACAACTGTTAATCCATTACATGAGAAAAGAACTAAAAATACTGAGACTTTCTGAGCATGCTTTGGGGAAAGAGTTTGAACTCTTTGAATGAACCCACAAAGAGGGCTTATTCCTAAGGTCCTTTTAAGTATTCTACCTAGTTCCACACTGGGAACTGAATTTTGACTGAGTTTTAGAAGAGACTGATCATATTCAAATCAAAGCAGCATTAAGGGTGCAGAAAGACCCTCGTGGTGGCAGAGAAGAGGAAGATGTGCTGGATGCAGCAGTGTATGTGTGGAATCCGTGAAGTCAGGGAGACCCAGACTCAGCATACACGCTAGAAAGCGACCTGTGGGTCTGATCCCCAGCTCCACACAACAGAGAAAGTGACGATTATGGGCACTGGGCACTGGCGAGGATCACAGGAAGGGTTGGCGCCTGAGCTGACACTGCAGGATTGAACCACAGGCCTCAGTTCCTGGGCTCTGCAGCAAGGAGGGAGGAAAGACAACGCTGAGATGCAGGCCAAAGTTATGAGAAAAAGCCTGACTCCTCCTTCAAAAACCATGTCTCAGGAAGTGATGTCTCCTAAGGCACATATTCTGAACAGTTTTCATTTTCTAACGTGTATGCTTTTATATTTTCATGTGCCCAATCTTTCTTCAGTCCTAGTAATCCTCTAAATTCCTCCTCCTCCTCCTCTTCCTCTTCCTCTTCCTCCTCCTCTTCCTCCTGCTCCTCTTCCTCGTTCTTCTTCTTCTCTGTATTTTAGGGTTTTAGGGAAGGGTGTACAGGGTGTTCAGGGTCTCACTACTAGATCAGACTCGTTGATCCACCTGTTTAAAGCTCCTGAGAGCTGGAATTATAGGTGTGCACCACCACGCCCAGTCTCAACTGCCATTTCAGCATGCCTCAGGGGCCGGACCTGCCCGGGGATTGAACCCCTGGCCCCTGCACCTGTTTTCAGGTGCTTTAATCTGCTGAGCTATTTGGCTGGCCCTTTATGTGTTTGTTTGTTTGTTTTTGTTTTGTTTTTTGTGGATCCGGGGATTGAACTCAGGCCCTTGCGCTTGCTAGGGAAGCGCTTATTCCACTGAGCCAACTCCCCAGCCCTGTATTCTTGAATTGACATAATTTATAAACATAAACTTTTAGAATAAAGATAGTTCATGGAATCAGTTTCTATCTGCCTCCATAATGACAGAAGCTTTGACATTAGGTCTTCCTGACAAATCCTTGTTAGATATTTAAATCTAAAGATTTTCTTATATTATGAGACTGGATGATGAAATGGTAAAGACAGGAGATTTTGTAGATTCTATAAGGACTTTACAAGTAAGCAGACAGCTATTACATTTTTAGGCTTAAGACTACTGAATGTATTTAGCACTGATCATAGATTCAAGCATGATTATCATTATTGGTGAGAATAACACTAACCATTTTTGACAACTGTGTGCATACCAGGCACTCCTTAAAATTCCCCCCACAGATTGATTTCTGTTAACTGTTATATTAGTCCCGTAAGTCATAACATCTTTTTAACCCTCATTTCACCAGTGGCCCTTTGTGAAAACTCTGTTGATGCTGACTTGTTCCATCCCTCACTTGGTACCCCAGCAAATAAAATCAAGCATTCTAATAACTGAGAAGTAATTTAGTTGCAAGTCCATTTAATTCCATTTCAACATTATGGCTTCTTCTCTAGTTATTCAGATCCATAATGCTTACTTAAGCATGTATATGAGGTATATAGAACATACTCAACAAGCCCCATATTGAATCCTTTATGTATTTGCAAAATTAAATATTTTGCCTTCAGTTTTGCTGTAATAAAGTATTCTTACAATGATCTTAGAAAGCCAGTTGAATAAAACTAAGTGAAAAGGAGGAGTAGAACCTTCCAGGGTTTCTCATCATTTCTGCAATTTTGCCATTTCTGCAAATTTGCATAGACTCTAGCTGGAGCAGCCAGTTACTATCACTGGGCAGTTTGCAGGAACTTCCAAGAATACTGAATCAAGAATGTCTTTGTTCCTATTAATTTAATTACAGTGGTTTCCAGGATAAACTCAGAATTTATCCTAGAAAGCAACTATCATACAATAAATCCCAACACCCACAAATAATCAGCTCAACAGATAATGGTACACAAGACAGGGATGGAGTTTTACAGTCTTAGTGGAATGTAATTCTGGAGAAATAGGACCATCTTGTCCCTGGGACGCCACAGGTTGTTGAGAGCACCTCCAGCTTTTCCTATTCATAGATGAAAAGCTGGTGCATCTCTCAGTGAGCTTTCATTTCATTCAGCCAAGTACAAGATCTCCAGAGACAGAGATGGGAGGTGAAACTCAGGATCATAGATGTCAGACAGCTCTGGAGTGAATAGCTGAACAACTTTGCTTCCTCCTATATTTCTTTTGTAAAATGGTAAATGACAAAGAATTTGAATCTATTACTCTTGGAGCAGTTTCCCCTATGATGTTAAGACAAAGATGGTAAAAGGTTGGAGGCTTCAGGCTGGAGACTGAAAAGAGCTTCAAGATAACTTTCTTCTCAAAACCAAAAATCATTTTTGGTAGGTAAATATCAGGAAAACAAGACAAAGCCATGGTCCTGGGGTAGCTCAGTAGTATAGCACATGCTTAGCATGTAGCTCTAGGTTTGGGCTCAATCCTCAGCACAAGAAACAAAAACAAAAAATTCATTTTTGCCTTACTTATGTTTGTTCACATGTGTTCTTGAAGAACAATAGAAGATAATAAAGCCCATGTGTCCTGACACACATGGAGTTTGTTAAAACTTTGTCCACTACAGGTTTGATCAATAAAAATCAAATAATTCTAGTCGCAAGATCTGCCTTTACTATCAGGCTGATACATTTGCTAGTCAATAATCTATCAACATGATAATAACATAGAGCACTTAGGTAGTCCCACGAAATAGAAGCTAGCTGCCCATTTAGGATCCATGGGCTCTGTAAACAATTAGTGAAAAGACTTGTGGCTAAGCTAGAGATTAAATTGATTACATTGAGATTAATAAAAGGCAGCTATATTCTCACCTTTTAAAGGATGTTCATCATTGCATGACCTTCAAAACATTATTTGTGCAAATGTAGCAAGACAGGTCTGAGAGTCTAAGACCAACCCACTGCTACCCTGGGAGGGTGGAGACAGAGAGAACTTCCACATCACAGCAGCCAAACATGAAGAGGACCCGACAAGGGAGGTAATAGTCAATGGCCAATCTCCTACACCAAGCTTCGGGCTTCAACAATGAAGTTCTACGCTTGTCATCAAGAAGACCTCAAGACTTAATGTGAACAGGGAGAGTTCATGTCATTTCCAAACAACACAGAAGGCAAAACCATTGAATTCAACATTCTATAATGGCTATAACTTCTGTGACATCTCATGGAGGTCAATTTGACCAAGGAAATGACTAAACCTCATCCCTGGAAGTAAAAGGTACTTCCTAGTAAAATAGCTAACACTTGTCACTATATGGATACAGGAGGGTTACCTTTGAGCTCTCTAATTGATATTGTACTGAAAATTCCATATGCATTGCTTCACTTAATCCCCTGATTTTAGTGGTCATATAAAGTAGGTACCAGAGTTGTTTCCACTGCATAGATGAGACACTTGAATCTCAAAGACATTAATTTCTACATCAAAAGTGGCCTGGTCTTCAGCGTTTATTTTGGTAGCTCTTCTGCTGCTCTAAATATTACTAAGAATAGCAAATACCTAATGGTAATTAGAAGGATACCAACATAAAGCAGTTTAAGTAGCCAAAGGCTCTTTAATTTATTTTTAGTAATATTACAAGTATGCTCTCAAATAATCAGAAAAGTCACACAAGCTTCTAACATTTCTAATAATGGAATTGTGAATTATAGTCAAACTGCTAAAAACATAAAATTCTCCAGAGGAAGAAGTCAAGGCCAGAGATGCGATTTAGATTTTCCCTGGATGGCTAAGGTGTCTGACAAAACTAAACTTATTCAAGTATAAGTCAAGCTGACTTGTACTCTTTCTGGCTCCTCTAAAACACAACTTTGGCAACAACCTTTGATAGGACATCAATTGTATACATTAAAAACAAAGACATGTATTATCCAAAAAAGGATAGCTTTAAACTCAAATATTTCCTGCTCATATCTAAAATAACCAGAGAAGTGTGATTACTCTGAAAATCTTTGCTCTAGGGACTCTTCATTTCTTTATAAAAGAAAAGAGTGAGAGACACAACCTGAGGGTGGGGGGATCTCCAGGAGATGACATTTGAGTTTCTCAAAGTAAGTGAGGATTTAGAGATCTGGAGTTAGGGAAGGAGGAGCTGGAAGGTGAATTTCTAGAAAAATGAATGGTATAAACAGGCATCTGAAGGCCATATAGCATACAGGAGGTAAAACACGCCATAGCTCTGTGTAACTAAAGGTTGGTGCTTAAAAAAGGGCAAGAAGAGATGAAGCAGAGGCAGAGGGTGGAAGAATTTATCCCTAGAGTGACAGGAAGCTATTGAAGAGTTTTGGTAAATGTTAAGTATATCTACTATTTCCCAGGCTTAGTTTAAAGATTCACGAAATAATGTTTGTAAAGTACATTTGCAGCCTTTGAAAATGAACACTAAGGAAATAGCAAGGTGTTTATACCTCCTCTCCCAGGCAGCAAATGCAAAACACCACCCACACAGCCTTCAGGAAAAAAAAATCTCAAGGACCTTTAATTGTGAGGGTCTTCCACACATTCTTTCATTGCTAATGCCGTGAAAGTCAAATCATAGGTTAAGCAACTGTGCTTTAGATGTCCACCATCCACATGTTCACAAACAGCGTTAGTGGAATCATACAAATATTTTCTGTACAGTGACAAAACTATCACTTTTTTGGAAATTAGTTCTGTTTATCCCTAATATCCCCAGGAAGTAGCTACCAAAGGTGCACTTCATCTATTAACCTCATAGGCATACAACAAACAAGGAATAATGCCATCATCCATACAGCCACTGTTCCTAAGTTGAGCTGTAGCAATTACTTAGTGTTTGCACGTCCTTAGTGGAAAATTCTTCCACTGGGAAAAAGAGAATGAGATACAATTCCTGAACCCAGTGAGTTATGCTGCAACATGCTTAAGTAGATCACTCCTTTGAGAAAAATCCGCACAATTATGGAAGAATCTTCATCTCTTCCTTCCTCTCTTTAGCCTAAGGATAATGATGGAAGATGAAGAATACCTCTTTCTAGGGCACATCATCACCATACTTTTCATCCTTTCAACTAATTTTGTTGAGCTTCTGCTCTGTTCAGACCATAATGTTAGAAACCAGGAAAGACAAATAAATTATAGCTAGTTGCGCTTTTGAATGGATCATCATTAAATAGGAGAGATAGCCCAACTTAAAAACAAAATCTAACAAAAGAATCAGGAATAACTGATCCATTGGAATTGCAGTACAGTATCTAAGACTACAAAACAATGTTGTCCCCAGAACCAAGGTCAGAACAAAAAATAAACAGGAATTCCCAGCTGCACATTCTTCCTAACAATCCCTTTCACCCAGGACAACAGTCAATGTTTAATAGGAAAAACAGGAAGCATCCCATTCAAAATCCTGGTGAAGGATACAGGCTGAATATTCATTAGGGTGGATTGGGGGAGCAGGAGTAAGAAAATAGCAGGAAGCTGGGAACGCTCATGAAAGAAGAATTTCTCAAACTGTTGAGATGTGCTTCCTAGACATCCTTCCACAGAATAGGAATGCTTAAATTTTTCTATTGTGCAATGAAATATGGCAATGATAACTAGCTTAGTTAATAGACCGCTCTTTAGTTGCTAATAATTGCCAGTTCATATGCTTGGTATGCATTTTAACATGAAGGTGTATGAGAGTAAAAGCATCATTTATTTTCTGTACTGTCACCTAAAGTGAGATTAAAGGGATACAAAGACTGTATGAAATCATAATTACGATGTAGTGCAGCATGAAAGCTAACAAAGAAGAGTAAGCTTTTTTCTTGCTCTTTTTCTTGCTGTTACCAGGCCAAGCTTCCCTGCTAGTGATGACTGTCATCACTGGCTTAGCCAAATGGCTGGGTAGCAGGTAAGCCTAGGGCCAGCTTGCCAGGGAAGGGCCATATATATATATGGTCCTTGTATATATAATATATATATATGGACCATGTATATATATATATATATATATATATATATATATATATATATATATAATAGTGCTATACAGAGAAGACACTATCCTGGTTCTAGAAGAATGAGAGTCTTTTCTTCTTCATTTCACTGAAAGAATAGGAAACAAATGCATATTGGTAATATCATTAACCATCAGATTGTTTACTGAATTAAGACATCACTGATTGCACCTCCTCAAAGGGACAGCTAGGAGATTTTAAAGGTGGCCTAAAAGGAGGATTTGGGACCAGTGAGATAGCTCAGCAGTCTACGTGCCTGCCCAGGCAAGCGCAGGGACTAGAGTTCAATCCCCAGTACCATGTGCTGTGCTGGCCATGCCCCAGGGCACATTGAGACAGGGACTGAGTCTGAGCATAGTGACTCATGCCTGTAACCCAGAGCTGAGGAGGCAAAAACCACTACAAGTCTGAGCTGTGTAATGAGACCCTGTATTGAATACATTTTTTAAAAAGAGGATTTTGTTATAAGAACTGAAAAGGACCTGCTGGTAATATTTAAGTAGAAGTTAAATGCATTTGGCTGCACTACAAAAAAGAAATCAGTTTTTTTTATTAGCTAAATTTGAGGTCATTCACATTTGTTTTCCAAGCCCCTGAAAATTTATAAGGTCCAACAAGCCAATACTTTCAGTGAGTCAGAGCCCGTGCACCTTCTTATCCTCCCGCCTCCCCCGCTCACTCCACCTCCAGCAGGTGGCACCCTTCCAACTCTCAGGCAAGCACATAGCCTTTGAGTGGGGGTTCCTCCTCTCACATCTTCCTACAGGAGTGGGATGTGCAGCAGCAGTGTGACTTCCAGTTCTACACCAACATCAGTCCCTCTTCCAGCCTGTTATAGGTGTGCAGAGGACACCCCAGGAAAGGGGAGGCTATACACAAGGCAATGACAAACACACAGGAATACTGAAAAGGAAAAGGACACATAGAGGAGGACAGGGATTAAGGATGGGAGAAAAGAGGTAAAAGGGAATGATTTGATTTAATTGATTTGATTTGATACACACACATCTCCAGGTGGGTTGTTTGCAATCTTTCAAGGTTCCCTGGGTCCATTCCCTATGAGCCTTTTCCCATATCCTTTCAAATGGTTGAGTGCTTGACTTTGTGGAAGAAGGATGAATTGGTCACAGAACCCACAGTCATGGGTTTTCTCCCTAGAAAGGAAACATACATGCAATACAGTCATACAGACAAAGAATCACTATGGGCCCTCCTCGAATCTTTTTCCATAGTCTTCTCCAAATGAAAATCTCCCCTCTTCTCAGCTACAATCCAGCCCCTGCTCCACATTACTCAGAGGTGGATGGCAGAACATTCCCAGGTTTCATACTGCCTTGGAACTATGAGCTGTCCTCTTTCCACCCTGAGACCCAGTGGCTTGTGCTGCTTCTTAAGCACCTCCATAATCATGATTCTGTTGGAATATTTGAGTACTTGGTGTCACTGTCACTGTTCTGAAGAGAGATCGAGAGGCTTTAATGGAGCTTTCATGAAGTTGCAATACTACTGAGAGTTGTGTTCTAAAGACACCTGACTCCAGAGCTCTCTTCCACCTTCTGTGCCCTGCACCTGGTTTTTATAGTCTTGGAAAATGTGATTCTGGCAGGGGTTTTGCACAATCAGGAAATCCAAGGAGTTCAACCTTCAGGATGCAAACTACTTCTTTAAAAATTCAAAGCATTTTTCATATTTCCTAGCATAAAAATAAATACTTCAGTGTTGGCAAGTTTTACAGAAATGGTAACTTTAGCATTCCAATGGGATGTGGCTTGGCATACTCCTCCACTGCTGTTGATTTGCTCCCCATCTTTGGCCACTCTGCCTCTAGAAATACAGCACCCCAAGGGCTGATGCTGTGGTGGAAAGGCTTGGGTATGAGGTTAGCAGTTGGCAACCAGTGGCCAGTTGCCAGGGTTAACTTTTTTCTGCTTTGTTCTCTTTAACTTTTGAGAGAAAATATTTCCAAATAAGTAAATTCATCTCTCTGGGATATGTTTTCTACATGTATAAAATGGGTAGCGCTAAACAGGTGAAGACAGTTCCTCAAAGCTCTACAAAATTTCTGAGCTCCTGTGTGATGATGATGAATATATTGGAGTCCCAGGGCTACTTTTAACAAAATGGCAAAACTTGAGTAGCTTAATCAGGAACTTATTCACTCACAGTACTGGAGGCTAAAAGAACAAGGTTTGGGTGGACAGTAGAGCCTTAAACATGCTGCAGAGGGTCTGCTCCAGCCTCTGCAGTTGTCTGCATAGGGCAACCTGACCGAGGCCTTCGCAGGCAGCTCTGCTGTGTGAATGTCTGCCTCCTCACCTGGCACCCTCTCTCTGAGTCATACTGGATCAGGGCCCATCCCACTGCAGTCTGACTTCATCTTCACTAATTACATCTGTGATGATCCTATTTCCAAATAAAGTCACTTTCTGCAGCCCTGAGCGTTAAGACTTCAGTATATGAGTTGTAAGTGCTGCATTCAACAACAAGCAACACTGCTGTTAACCATAGACTGGGTTCTTGGATTTGAATATATCTTTCTGAGGGCAGAATCAACTCTACGGGAACTAAAAGTTCAGTTTCCATGTTAGAAGGGAAAATGTACGTGCACCCAGATTAAGCATCTAGTGCTGCAGGGGAGCCAGAGAACTGCTGTGCCAGCTGTAAGGAACTAGAAGGGTGAGCACACACCGTTGCGGCTCCCTGCAGGAACCTTGGCTGTGCTGGGTGTCAGCCAGAGCAAGGGCTGCATGTGCCATAGCATGAGGAGGCACACAGAGGTGCGAAACAAGGCTGGACGTCTGCTGAGGTGGAGCAGATGGCCTTCAGTGCCTTTGTCACATTCAGATCACACCACGCAGAAGTGCAAATGCATACAGGCACCACAAATACAGACCCTTACCACATTCCACACACATACTGTACATAAATATATGAACTGTACAACACACACCTCATGTATCCACAAACATTACAAACACAAATATATTACACACAAGCTTCACACAAAATTTTACTATACACAAATGTATAGCAAAAACATAAGCACATAGAACACACATAAAAATAAGACACCACTAGCACACACAGTAATACATTCACATACTACACATAAATACCTATACCCATACCACAAGCCATATATACACACACAATACTACATGCAACACATCAAAATACCTCCATAAACACACAGCCAGTTGCAATCACACGAGTCAGAGAAGTGAATGTGTCACCCCCCTGACCCAAAGCTGGCGTGAGATGGCTTCTCAACATTGCTTCAATTTGCATCTTTTGAGTAACCAATGACATTGAACATTTTCATATATTTCTTTACCATTTGTATTGCTTCATTTGTGAAGTGCATATTCATTTCAGACACCCATTCCTGAATTGGGTCTTTGAATTTTGGACCCCATGTGACCCAAAGAATGCAATTTTAAAGGTTTCTGCCTTCTAGAATTTGGAAGTGCATCAAGAATCACTTCTGATCAACAGAGTAAAAATCAATCCATGAATTGGCAAAAAATTATATCAAACTGCACCTCAGACAAAGGACTCTTATCAGGAATATATATGATGTTTTTATTTTTGTGGTATCAGGGATTCAACTCAGGACCTTGTGCTTGCCAGGCAAGCACTTATTCTACTGAGCTGTCTCCCTGGCCCTCCTATCTAAAACATATAATGAATTAAAAAAAATCACACTTCCAAAATACAAAGACCCAATCCAAAAATTGGCAACTGAGATTATATACCTCACAAATGAAAAGACAAAAATGGCAAAGAAATATATGACAAAATGTTAAACATCATTGGTCATTCAAAAGATGCAAATTAAAACAATGCTGAGATACCATCTTATGCCAGAAAGAATGGCTATCATCAATGACAAATGCTGGAGAGGCTGTGGGGAGAAAGGAACCTTCCTCCACTGTTGGTTGGAATGTAGGCTGGTACAACTATTATGGAAATCAGTGTGGAGATTCCTCAAAAAGATAGGATTAGAGGTCCCATTCAAACCAGCTATTCTCCTCCTGGGTATTTTCCCAAAAGAACTGGGATCATCATCCCACAGCTATATATGCATGTGCCCATGCTTACAGCAGAGCACTTTGTCATAGCTAAATCTTGGAAACAACCCAAATGTCTGTCAACTGAGGAATGGATAAAGAAGATGTGGTATTTTTACACAATGGAGTATCACTTAGCTATAAAAAGATAAATTAAAAGATTTTGTAGATAAATAGATGTAACTAGAGACTGTATTGGTAAATGAAATAAATCAGACCCTCGTGCAAACATAGTCTCACTAGTGTGAGCACCTGAAAGAGTAAGTATAATTTGAAAGGTACAATAGACACTGTGAGAGGGAAAGAATTTTTTCAATGGGAAGGAAAAACTAGGATAAGGAAAAGGACAAATGAATGAAGGGAAAAAGATATATTTATGTATCAGTGAAGTTTGGCTTGGATAATTAAACTACTGATTTCTGTTGGTCTTTTGAAAGGAGCAGTTAATGCTTAAAATTATTTTCTTTTTATTCCTTTTTTTGCTTTTTAATTTCTTATAACTTTTTGCTGGTGTTTTGTTTCATCTTTTAACTGATTTTTCAGGTAATCTAAACAACTACTTTGAAGAGAACATCATGCAATACAGTGGCCATGGTTGAATTCTTATTACTTTGTTTAATGGAATTTTGTGTCATTTCTTATTCTTTTTTTTTACTATTTTATACTTTTTAAATTAAAAAAGAATTAATTCTGCTTCTAATATCACACTGTACATATGTATTCATATATACATGCAG
This sequence comes from Ctenomys sociabilis, assembly GCA_004027165.1. Lineage (NCBI taxonomy): Eukaryota > Metazoa > Chordata > Mammalia > Rodentia > Ctenomyidae > Ctenomys > Ctenomys sociabilis. The sequence continues at coordinate 15,213 of PVKA01010913.1, read as the reverse complement.
TACATGTAAAAAGGTTTATATTGGAGCTTTCGTTGTATAAGAAAAATTTAAATAAAGAAGTACATAACTACCTTTAAAAACATCTTCAATAACTTCTATTTTGTCAGCACCTAAAAAGACATGATTTTTGCAAATGCAGCAACATCACGAAAAATGCCCATTGAATAATTACCAAAAGAAAGACAATGCAAGATGTGGAACAAAACCAAATGCTGAGCTTCTTCAACTGGAATTTATCCTCCAATTTTGTTATGACTGTTTCAGATTCTCTGCATTTTCTGTGTAAAGTATGTATTACATTCAAAATAAGGATTTGTGTTGCATCTAAAATAAAAACAAGAGGAGAGGCTCTGTGGCAGAACACTCGCCTACTGTGTAGCGGGCCCCGGGCTCCATCTCTGGCACTGCACATAAATAAGCGGAAGAGCAGTAATGATGGATGCTCAGGAGGGACCCACGCCCCTCCTTCTTCTCATGCCCTCCTGTCCTTACCCTAGTTCTCCCACAGACAGATTTCCTGACTTCTCTTTCTGTGCTCAAGGCCCAGGTCAGACTTCCTTCTGTTCCAGGAGAGAGGTCGCTGAGGTTGTATCCCTGTGCCCTCCTGCTCCCTGTGTGCTCCTGGTGAAGGGAATCCTGAGAAAGACAGCAAGCAGCAGCCTGATCTTGGAGTGCACCGTGCCCCTCAGTCCACACTGTTTGGCCAGAGCTCAGTTCCAACGGCGAGGGGCAGGAGCCTGGACTGGGTCGCAGGCCTTCTGGATGGAGCCCTCCAATTCCCCAGTAAGGAAGAGAAACCCTGGCCTTTCTTATGAGTTTGGAGCCATGAATTTGCTGCTGGGCACTGAACTCTGAATTCCATTTATTCCCTTTGTGAGCTGCATGGATAAAACTCCGTTAGCTGAAGGAAGTGCTACAATTTACTTATTTATTAGAGTCTCAGGATGCATCTATCATCCTGACCCTTGGATCAACCCAGCCTGTGAGACAAATTCACACTGCAGCAGACAGATGAGCACAGGGGCTCAGCCCCCAGCCCAGGTCACGTGAGTGCAGCCGCACTCTCCGCGGGCTCTCATCTTGGGCAGGCTGCTGGAATGGCCAGGGCGAGGCTTCCTGGACGGATGGCCTGTGGCTAGTGATTCACAGGAACTCACGCAGAAGGTCAGAGGAAAGGCAGGCTTTTAGCAATCAAATGTCCATCTTCTCAGGTCGTCCTTCTACCTGCAAGAGTAGCTGAGGTTCCTGCCCAGGATTCTTTATTTTTTATTTATTTTTTATAATTTTATTGAGAAACAAATAGCAATGAGACAGTTTCAAAACAGGTTAGTAGGACAGTTACAGTAATTAATACATTGCATACAGTTGTCTTCATAGTAGATATTTGTAATACAAGATGCAGACATGATATCCTGACCAAACACTATTAGTACAAATCTTTCTTCTTGCTGAATTAAGAGAAAGGAGCTGTATGTCTATCCTAACTATTTTGTATGTTCAGATACAAAACGGTCCTTCCTACCCAGGATTCTACAGAAGCCTGTCATTGCCAGCTGGCTGTGTGGCGTGGGAGTCCTTCAGACACAGCACTCCTCAGGCAGCACTTTTTCATCTTGTCTTTCTTGCTTATGAAGCCAACACCCCTTGCCCCTCTGCTCACAGACAATAAATCACTTAATCAAGAACATGGCTGTTTCATCTTTCACGTTGTCTAATACATCTCAGGCCGAAATGCCACAGGGCCCGTCTCAGATGGATATTAGCACAAGCTCTCCTTTCAGCCCTCAGAAGTCAGCCTTCCCTCCGCCCCAGCCTCTCTCACACCCCCACAAGCGTTCCTCACCTCCTTTCTTTCCCAGACTTAGGCGATGTGCTAACGTGTCCCCACCTGAGATGAAGAAAGGAGGCTTTGTTATACCTGCAAGATCCTAAATATTATCATCACTTAATTACTGCCATTTGCCCAAGCTCACTGCCTGGCAGTAGCTCCTCTCTCGTTAAAAGGCTTTTAAGTTGTCCCAGGAAGGCTGCATCTGAGATAATTTGTGAATGGAGACCAATTTGGAATGCTGCTTTTGGTGTAACGAGGTGACTTCAAGGTAACTGAGCCTTAAAAGATGAACTGGGAGAAAGGCTATATTTCCTTGAGACACACACCATCTTTCGGAAATGAACTACCAATCTCAGACACGACATCTTGGACACAAACCAGTGGGCTGCATTATTAACTGGTCCAGATTCAATTCTAATCCTCCTGGTGCAAGGACAGTGTGGTCGCATTCATGATTCCTTTGGTCACCAGAAACTGTTCTCTTCACTGTGTGCTCAGGCAAAAGGACAGTGCGATTTCAGTTTTCTGGAAGTTGCTTTAGCCAAGAGAGTCCAGTTAACTGGCAACGGTTTCAGAAACTTTCAAGTTCTGAAATATTGCTGGTCTTGTGTTCCAGGTCTGAAGTGATAGCACTCCTGGCCCAAGTGGCCAGTTCCCACCCTTAGCGGAAACCCAGGTGGTTAAACATGTCTCAGACTGTCAGGTACTTTCCCCTTTGCCTGTCAGGTCATAACCCCATTGTTTTGGCAACTTCTTCGTGGGAAGAGATTATTGAGGGTTTCATTAGTGACCCAGCTGTAGCACTTGCACAATGCTGCTGTTTGGAGCTACTGACTGGGGGAAAAAAAAATCAGCTCAACCTGTTTACCATTCCCCACATGTAAGAATAGAAAGTAGGGAGTGAAAATGTGGAGACTTACCTTCTCTCTATTTTTTTCAGTTTTTTTTTTTCTTTATTAGTACATGTTCATAGCATGTAAGGATGATGTTCTTCGTGGGGAGTTAGCACATGTACACCACACAGCTCAACTCTTTCTACCCTTCCCTCCCCTCCATTTGCCTCCACTACCTCTTGATCCCCTTCTCCTTTGCAAAAGATCTAGCTAGCTCACTACTTCTTACATCTTTCTTTCATTCTGCTCTTCGTTTGTGTCCTGGACCTCTCATATAGAAGAAGCCATGCCTTATTTAAACTTGTGTGTCTGGTTCATTTCACTTGGCATCATGGTCCCAATCTGAATCTATTTTCCTACCAGTGACTCAAGTTTATCTCTTTCTATGGCAGAGCAGTACTCTGTTGTGTATAAATGCCACACTTTCTTTATCCATCCATCTGTTGAAAGAGCCTATTTTAAGATTTAGATTTGTGAACTGTGCTGCTATAAACATGGATATGCCTGTATCCCTGTAATATAATGTCTGTAACAATTTCAGAAAGAAATCTAGCATGAGAATAGCTGGATTAAGTGGAATTTCTTTTTTTAGTTTTTTTTTTTTTTTTTTTTTTTTTTTTTTTTTTTTTTTTTGTCGTTTTTGAGACAGAGTCTCGCTATGCAGTTCAGGCTGGCTTTAAGCTCACTTTGTAGCTCAGGCTGGTCTCGAACTCGAATCTCTATACTGATTTCTATAGTTTGTACTGCTTTACATTACCACAAACAAAGTAGAAGGGTTCCTTGCATTATCAGCAGTATTTATTATTATTTGATTTTGTTTGTCTGTTTGAGGCAGACATATGTAGTTTAGTCTGGCCTTTAACTCACTACGTAGATCAGGCTGACTTTGAACTTGTGGCAGTACTCCTGCTTCAGCCTCTACAGCACAGGGATTAAAGGCGTGCATTGCCACGCCTAGCCTATTTGATGACTTGATGATGGACATTCTTGATGCATTAAAATGGAATCTCAGTGTTACTTTAAGTTTCTCTAATGACCAGTGATGTTGAACTTTGTTGTTGGATTTATTAGCTATTTGTACTTCTTATTCTGAGAAGTATCTATTTATTTCATTTGCATATTTTAATTGCATCTTTTATTTCAAGAAGTCTAATTTTCCTAAGCTCTTTATATATCCTTGAACTCAGTCCTATGTCCAAAACAAAACTAGCAAATGTTCTTCACATTCTGTAGGTCGTCTTTTCACTGTATTGGTTATTTCTGTACTACGAAGATGCTTTTGGATTTGATGTGATCACATTTGCTAAGTCATGATGTTATTTCTTGTTCAGTTGGGATCTGCTCAGAGAGGTCTTCGCTTACACCACTGGCTTCAATATTTCAATACTTCTTTTTATCTTCCAGCAGATTGTTTCTGTTTTGACATTCATATCTTTGATCCATTTTGGTTTGCTTGGTATAAGGAGGGAATACGACTCTAGACTCAGTCTTCTGCACGGGGATAGCTAATTTTCCCAGCACCATTTGGTAAAGAGGCTATTTTCCTCCAGCATATGCTTTTGGCCTCTTTGTGAAATACCAGGCAACTACATGCGCCAGGGTTGTTTCTGCACCCTCCCTTCTATTCCATTGATCCACAGGTCTGTTTTTACACCAGTGCCAACTGTTTTATTTGATCACTGTAGCACTGTACTTTAACTGAAAGTCTGAGATTGTGCATTGCTATTTGTTCTTCAATAAAATAAAATAAAAACGTCTGAGATTGTGCTGCCTCCGGCTTTGCTCTTGTTGCCAAGGCTTGTTTCCACTGTCATGGTCTCCTCTGGTCCCATATAAATTTCAATATTGTTTCATCTAGTTCTATGAAGAACAGATTTTGTATTTTCATTGCGATCACTTTAAATCTATATGTAATGTTTGGAAGTATAACCATTTTTATTATATCTGTTCTGCCTATCTTGGAACAGGGGATATCTTTCCATTTTTATGTCATCTTAAATCTTTTTTTCAGAACACTGCAATTTTCATTATGAAAGGCTTCACTTCCTTGATTAGGTTAATTATTAAGTATTTAATATTTCTTGAAAATGTTATTGAAAGTACAATTGAAAGTGTTATTTTTTTCTAATTTGTTTCTCAGTGAGTTTATTATTGTATAAGAACACTATTGTTTTTTGTGTTTTGATATTGTATCTCACTGAATTGCTGAATTTGCTTACTAAATTTGAGGAGTCTTGGTTAAATTTTTTGGTTATTATGTGTAAAGGATCATATTATCTACAAATAATATATATATATATATATATATATATATATATATATATATATATATATATATATATATAATTTTCTCTTGTGTGATTGCTCTGGCTAATGTGTTAGATACTGTGTTGAACAAGAATAGTAATAATCAATATCCTTGTCTTGTTTCAGATTTTAGAGGGAACATTTTCAGATTTTCCCTAATTAATATGATGTCAATGATTAGTTTGCCATGAATAACTTTTAACACATTGAGATAAGGTCCTCTTGAAACTAATTTCTTCAGGATTTTTGTCATAAATGGCTGTTTCATTTTGCCAAAGCACTGTATGGGTCTAAAAAGATGATTACTTGACTCTTGTTCTTGCTCTTGCTCTTGTTCATGTGGTATATTACATTCACTGACTGACATCTCTGGGGTGAAGTCTCCCTAGCCATAGTGTGATCTTTTGGATGATTTATTTTTTTTAATGTGACAGTTATTTAATTAGGTACTTAGAAAGAAATTTAGAACACTAATTTCTGAGGATAAATTCCATTTGTCAGAGCAAAAACAGATCACAGGTAGCCCTGGAGCTGAGGAACAGCTTTGATTTTTGGTAAAGTCTGTGAGTTCACTGCTTTCTGATCCACTTTGCACTGCCACAAAATCTGGTATTGCTTTCTCAGTGTTTAAGATGTCAAGCAATGGCCATGACTCATCCACATGGCTGGCACTGACAAAGGATCTACAAAGTGCAGTACAGGGTTTTGGGGTATGTCCCAAGGAGACTAGACTGACCTTGTCAGATACAAAGCTTACTTTTCTTGTTATATAGGTCTTGCTTTATCCTGGTCTTAACCATCCAGCAGAAAATTGTAGAAATGAGGTATGAAAAGTGAAGCCATGTTAATATGCTAAGCTATGGAAGGCTCAAGTCATCAGATTCAGACAATGTCAGTCCTGTGGATAATTCACTACTATTGTGGACTACTGGACTACATTGGAATATTTTGTGGAGTTCATGCACCTGTAGTATTTGGATGGTAATGGAATACCCATCTCTGACAAAACTAAAGAAAAAAAGTGATATAAATGAAGGACCATTTTGTACCTCTATATGCAAAATAGTTAGGCTAGATATATAGCTACTTTCTCTTAATTCAATGAGAAGAAATATTTGTACTAACAGTATTTGGATAGAATATCACGTCTGCATCTTGTACTATAAATAACGACTACGAAGACAAGAATATGCAATGTATTAATTGTTGTAACTCTCCTATCAGCCTGTTTTGAAGCTGTTTCATTGCAATTTTTTCTCAATAAAATTAAGAAAATAAAAGATCTCTCCCTTCTGGTGTCTGGGTTTCTGCAGCTTCTTCTTCATGAAGTAAGCATCACTGAGGTGTTTGAGGATTTCCACTTTGCTGTTATCAATTTTTGTTGAGGTAGCAATGGCAAATTTCTGTTGTGTTCTTCATAGAGGAACATGATTAAGGCTAAGAGGCCCAGTCATAAATAGCAAGCCACTGGCCAACCATTTCTGAAAGACCACTCTCTTGCCTCTGTGCCACCAGTGAGGATGATCAAGATGGTGCAAGGAGTGATGCTAGCTCGAAGTTTCCTCTCATGCTGACTAAAGGGTTTCTTGCCATGGCTCAAGAGCTTTTGGGATACATCCTCAGTAGGGTAGCATCTAGGCATTTTTGAAGCTTAACCACGTGGGTACCTCCATTTTTGTCCCCACTGACCGGTTTTGTGATCCTAGCAGGAACTTTCTCCTTCTTTCTCTTCTCAAGCTTTGATTTAGTAGCTGTGTGCTTTCTCTTATACAAAGCCTTTCTGGAATACAAAGAAGATCAGAAATATCTACTAATTCCTCTAACCAGGACAAGATTTCAGCTGCAGTGGGCTCCCCATTCTTGGACTTTTTTGGCCTTCACCTTACCCTTTTTACCAGTACCACTGGCAGCAGCCTTCTTGACTTTGGGTTTCTTCTCTTTAGTATCTGGCTTCTCAGTTTTTCACCCACTATCTTGCAAGATGGGAAAGAACTTTTTTTTTTAATTTTTATTTTATTGAAGTACAAATATCAATGAGACAGTTTTAAGATACCTTGACAAGATGGATTTGATAAATTAATACATTGCAAACTGTTTTCATAATGTTTTGGTATCATAGAAGGTACGTACATAATATTATACTTACAGACATTATTATAGCAGATGTCTCTAATCAGTGAATTAAGAGTGTAGCTGTTAGCGTATCTTATTTTTTATATCTGAATTACATCAAAGATTCACTAATTAATGCTTTCTACCTTGTTATTTTCCTAGTGATTTTACATAGAACTAGAAGCGGACATAATATCCTGTCCAACCACCATTAGTGCAAATCTTGCCTCTCATAGAATTATGTAGAAGCATGGCATTATCTATCCCAATTGTACTGTCCATATACACACATCATGATTCTTCCTTTCTATAACCCTTCTTTTGTCTACACCTGTCAGAGATGGGCACTCCATTGTCATTCAACTAACTTAGGTGCCTGTACTCAACGACACAGTCCAACGCAGTCCAGCATTCCACAACAATAGTAAGTTATCTGAAGAAGTTGTCAACCACAGCCATTATTATTATGGCCCCTCAATTTTATACCTCATTTTTATACTTTTCTGCTGGATGGTTAAGACCTAGGAAAGATCTTTTGGATGATTTATTATTCTGTCTGCAACATCTTCTTGAGAATTTTCATATTTAAGTTCATTAAAGAGATTGGCTTATAGTTTTCTTCTAAATTGTGTCCTCTTCTGGCTTGGGAATCAGAATGATGCTAATATTATACCCATGGATGACTTTGGGAGAACTCATTCCCTCTAAATTTTAATAAAGAGTATGCTGTTAGGTCTTCCATGATGTCCTTGTAGAATTCAGTGTTGAACCTATTGGGCTCGGTATTCTTAATTGGTTAGGTTTTTGTTATTTCTTCAATTCTATTGCCATTATAAAATTATTCACTGAGGGGGCTGTTCCATTTTGGTTATTCATATTTATCTAGGAATCTATCCATTTCTTCTGGATTCTCCAATTTATTGGTGAATATAGGTTTTCAATGTAATTATTAGTAATCTTCAGGATTGTACCAATGTGCACTGTGATTTCACTTTTTAATCTCTAATTACATGGATTTGTATATTCCCTTTCCCTCTTTTGGGAAGAGTGGATATGTTTGCCTACTTTGTTTATTGTTTTAAAGATTCAGCTCTTCAATATATCCATTCTTTGTATTGTTTTTTAAATCTTAATTGTATTAATTTTTCTCTGATCTTTATAATTTTCTTCCTTGTACTAGCTTTCTGTTTGGATTGTCCATGTTCTTCTAGGACTGTAAAGTGGATCATTAGGTTATTTACTTGGCTGCTCTGTTTATCTAATGTGGGCTCTCACAACTACAAACCTTCCTTTCAGAACTATTTTCATTGTGCTCCATAGATTCTGGTAGGTTGAGCAAGCATTATTGTTTGATTCTGGGAATTATTTTATTCCTTAATTGATTCTATAAATCAATGATTATTCAAGAATGTAATTTAAGAATTCAGGAATGTTTATTTCCATGTGTTTGCATAATTTCTGAGGGGTTTCTTGCCATTGGGTTTTAGTTTCATTGTGGTATGATATGATCATATGTATGGGGCAATTTTGATTCTATTATATTTACTTACACATGATTTATGGGCTCTGGAGTAAGTCCCACATGCTGCTGAGAAGAACACGCACTGAGTTGTTTGTGAGCAGAACAGTAGATATCTATTAAGTTTATTTCTCTGGTAATTACTACAGGATTGCTACTGACACAAAGGCAATTCTTGGCCTAATTGAGAGAACCAATTAATAGCAACAATTATGCCACATTGGCGAGAGCAACAAAATAAAAAAAATTACAGTGTTAATGACAAATTGGTTTTTGACATACCATAGGAACCAATAATGTACCATTGTTAACCATAGAAAAGATCTCTGCAATTTTAAGATAAGCACTAAAACCACGTATTGACATATAATAAACATCTACTAAATGTAACCACTAAACTTCTACTAGCAATAGAAAAGCATTCAACAGTAATAGCACATATTTAGCTATCTAAAGATTAATGATGTTTATTGATTATTATAGTGGAGCAGACCAAGGAAGGAACAAGAATATGAAAAGAAAATTTCAAAAAATTAATCAGTGCAAGATGAGGAGAGAAAAGTGAAATAAATAGTCCTGTCAAGAAATAAAAGGAAATTAATAAAATAAATCACTGGAAAACAAACAGAAAAATGAAGAGAGCAAAAGGAAAACCACCCCAAACTTCCAAAGATCAACAAAGAAAATAAAAAAGAAGAAACAAAAATGACCTTCAACTATGCTATCTCTGACTTAGAGCCAGACAATCAAGGGTTAAACCCATTAAAACAAAAACCAAAAATCACTGTTTGTTTTTTTTTTGTCTTTGTCTTTTTTTTTTTTTTTTTTTTTTTTTTTTTTTTTTTTTTTTTTTTTTTTTTTTTTTTTTTTTTTTTTTTTTTTTTTTTGTCTTTTTGAGACAGGGTCTCACTATGCAGTTTAGGCTGGCCTTAAGCTCACTTTGTAGCTCAGGCTGGTCTCGAACTCACAACAATCCTCCTGCCTCAGCCTCCCGAGTGCTGGGATTACAGGCATGCGCCACCACGCCCGGCTTCACTGTGTTTTTAAGTTGAAAATGTAAGGTATATTGTCCCATGGAATTGGGAATGTGATTAGTATTGCAGTCAGAATGTTAGGAGTTAGGGTCATACCTTGGCTTAGATGTTTATTTTCTGGATAATAGGACCAGAAAGCGGGGGTTGGCTATATATACAAATGTTAAGGATCTCCCCCATGAAACTGATGCCACAAGGCCACTCCATAGATGAAGACCAGAATTACTCAGTGTGGGGACAGAACTCCAGGAAGTGGTTTTACAGTAGCTCATGCATAAATAAAAGCAGAAAGCCAAGAATTGTGAGAAGTTTAAGGAAAGAACAGTAGTTAAAATACAAAGATTTAAATAAGCCAGCTTAAAAATCTTTCTAAGGAAATAAACACTATGCAAAGATTATGCACATAGAAAAAATTACAATGACACGACATCCCCCTCTCAAAAAAGTTATTAATGTCCTCCAAGAAGCAAGATAATATGCTAGGTCTGCAAAACAAAAATAGGGCAATATACATGATGGACACAGGGTACATAAATTATATGTTATTCACAGAACAATGAGGCTGAATAATTATTGTTATGCATTGTCATAACTCTTAAAATGTTATGTTGGGCAAAAAAGAAAAAAGCTAAATACAAAGAGTATATATTCTCTGATTCTATGTATACAATGCTCATGAAAGGCGAGTGTATCAGAGGTCCCCGCAGTGGCTATATTTTGCAGGCATCAGCAGTCAGAATGGCACTAAATTTCTCAGCAGCTGAAAGCTAAGGATAATACATCAAGGTCTTCAAATTTCTACAGGAAAATGGTGCCCACATCCAACCAAATTGTCCATAAATGGTGAGATGTCCATAAAGGTCTAAAAATATTTTTTGACGCATGGGGTTTTTAAGGATTTTTTATCTTTCTCAGGAAACTATGGAGAACTCATAAAACCTAGGTGCACCATAAATGTATCCACAAAAATATGCCCACTAGAAATACATCCACAAAAGAGAAGACATGAGATCCAACCCATGGACACAACAACAAAACAGAGAAACAATGACAATTCCCAAAATTATGGTCAAGAAAGAACACAGGACAGTCGTCACATGGCAAATTATGAAGGCCAGAAACCCAGATCATCATATTCTAGAAGGTTCTGAGAGAGATGACTTCAAGATGATACAATGATAGAATAAGTAGAAGATTTACACAATGAGCAGAAATTAAGCATTCCATATTATATAGAGTCATACATCATTTAACCATGGGGCTATGTTCTAGGAACTACAGCATTAGCTATTTTCATCATTCTGTGAACACCATAGCCTGAACCCATGCAGACTTGGATGATACTGCCCAAAGGTGGCAAATCTATGACACACATGCCACTACAGGCATGAAGAACCCTCTCTGTGATCACACAAGTCAAATAAGGAGTTTTTCCTAAGCTAATATCTGACTATTTGGGTTCGATTGCAGTGTTAGCACCTTGCTATAAATAAGTGAGTTTTGGGTTGCAGTTAAGAACTCTGTCTCTAACAGGTTCGCCTCTGCTGCGGCAGCCTGTAATATTCTGAGGCTATCTAGTATACCCTATTGCACATGTGATCTGTAATTGACCAAAACATCATAAGGTGGGTTGTAACATGAATGATTATATTGTACACATTTTAATTATATATATGTTCCATCATAATTAATCTATTATGCACATTATAAAGCACAAAATACAAATAAGAAAAGTGTGACATAAAAAGAAATACTAATAAGAGCTCTATGAATTTGTTCCCTCCCTGTATCAGGTAACTAAAATGCTATTTTGCTTACCTAACAAAGTACACTCACAATGCAAGTGATAATCCTCAGGGCCAACCAAATAGCTCAGCAGATTAAAGCACCTGCTTAGGCAGAGGCAGGGGCTGCGAGTTCAATACCCCAGGCCTGACGTGGCAGCCCCATTCCCAGGGCACTCTGAGCTGGTGATTGAGACTAGGTGTTGTGGCCCATGCCTGTAATTCCAGTTTTTGGAGGCTGTAAACAGGCAGATCACTATAAGCCCTATCTATACAGTGAGACCCTATGGACCCTGTAGATCCTGTCCTAAATACTTAAAAAAAAAAAAAAGCCCTAATTTTCATTGATTAAGTAACCCAGAAGACATGAGGCCCTAAGAAATAGGCTACATGAAAAGGTCAGTGATAGAGACAAGGCCTACTGGAAAGAAACCCGTCTCCATTATGGGGCTCCTGCTGACCACTGTGAAGTGGTTCCTGCGAAGCATAGCTTAGCAAGAGGCCCTGGGCCTTCAGGAGCCCTGGAGCAGTCAGAGAAGCATCAATTCTTCAGAAAAAGAAGTGCCTTCCAAACTGTCTCAGTTACACCCTCATTTTACCAATGAATTTGCCCCCAGAATCTTGCTTCCTTCCAGTTCTACATCTGTGTCACATGTCTTCTTTTTATGGTTGCCCAAATAAGTGCATAAAGCAAAAATAAGGAGATCTTGTGCATGTTTAATTTTCTGTCCTAGTCGTCTTCCACAGCTTACTCACACCACAACTTTCTTACTTGCTGCCATCCATTTGCTGGACATGAACCAGTCCTATCAGAACTCTGAGCCATTTCTTCAGAAAAACATTCTCTGAAGTTTTCTCACAAGCTTCACAGAGCTCTTGTTATCTTCTAGGCGAAACAGACTCCAAGCTTTTTCCTTTCTCAGTTCTATTAAAGGAAAATAAAGATGAAAAGACTTTTTATTACCACCTCTGCCTTATTAGGAAATTTCTAAAGTCAGTTGCTTTACTCATAACTGTTAGAGGCAGTCTTTGTAAAATAGAGGTATATTTAAGTGAGTACATTTAATAAAGTGTAGCTTACAAATAGAGTTTATTCACATAATCGTTTGCAACATTGGGCAACATAGAAATTAACGTAATTGCAATTATAACCTGCCTTGGTGCCTAAAATGCAGTCATGGGCAACTAATCTGCTACTTTGGAAAGAGCCTACTAAAATTTCTTTTTTGAGGGTATGAGAAGAGTACTCCCTTCCTCCAGGGGGCAGCATCATGGCAGAGACTGGACTGGTCGTGCTCAGAGGTAGTGAACCACTCGGTGTCTTCTCCCCCATCAACCAAATACAGTGGGATTGATTGTTTGATGTGTACAGCAAAAATACACTGCTTGAGAAGTTCTACTTTGGCCTGTGATAGAATAAAAGAAATAAACTTTACTTCCAATCTGAAGCAAACACACACTCACAAACAATCAGTAAAATATTTAAAACAATAGTTTTCAAGGCACTGGGTGTCAGATCCGAAAGACAGTGATCTCTGTGAAATGTGAAACATATTAGATGAACTTTACTCTCGCTCTGGAAAGGGGAGACTGGGCACAGGTTAGGTGGACTCTCTGAGATGAGAAGATGGAGAGGAAAGTCCAGGAATACCAGAGAAGCTAGAGTTACAAAACAGAGGTCCAGAGAAGAGACAACTGCAGTGAGAGGCCCTCAGACCTAGACGGTGTTTCCTTACGTATTTAGCGTGGTGCAGACCACCGCATGCATGTGAAGATCCTGTGCAGTGGTGGGGAAGGGTTCAATCAGGTAGAAGTCTATTGCTCCCCAGGGACCAGCATATAGCCTGACTAATTAGTACTAAACATATTCACATACTTACTATAGCTGTGTTATAGAGATTCTTAGAATTTTGGTCATCCTGCGAACTTACCTATGGGTATTTATGTGGTAGAGTTCTCAAATAACCACCCTTGTATTCTAGGTTTTATAGTTGAGGTCATTGAGGCTGTGTAGAGGTATGTGCTTCCCCTATGGCAGGCAGAATCCTAAGATGGGTCCCAAGATTTCTGCCCCTGGTTTAGATACCTTCTTTCATACTCTTCCATGAATGTGGGCAGGGTGTATCATGACTGAGTACCGTGCTCATGCTTATGCTACTTCATATGGCAGAAGGGCTCCTGTGGATGTGACTATCACTCCTCAGCAGTTAGCCTTAATCAAAAGAAACATTATCTTCTCTGTATATAATCTAACCAGATGAGCACTTAGAAAGAAGACAGAAATTCAAAGTCAGATACATGCAGCCTCCATGAGTTGTACAGTTATATGGAAATGTATACTGCCAGGGGCCAGATGATCCAGCAAGAGTCCTGGGAGTCTCAGCCTTGCCCAACCTCCATGATCCCTCCCCCAGCCTTGTAAAGACTTGAACAGAAAAGGCATCTGGGTCCTGCCTTGACTTTGACTTACAGAAACCGTGACACAGTCAATGGATTATATGATCACCTGTGTTTGTATGAAATCTTTGCATTAAAAAAGATTATCCTACACTATAAAATGCCCAGGTCCTTAGTGTTACTTGGTATGTTTTCTAATAAAGCTCCTTGTTGACTTTTTTCTCAATCTCCAATATAGTATTAGGAAAATACCTCAAAATAATCAGTTGACATCAACTTTCCAGGAATATTGAATCTTGAAGCTCTTCTCTGGGCAGTTATAAGCTTTTCTCCCTTCCATGTTTTTTGTTCTTCGCTCACTAAGCAGACGTCTCTTTATGAAAGAGAAGTTAATCCTGCTAGATTATTATATCAAATATTGTCACATGCATCACTCAAGAGGGACAAAAAGCAAGCCTAGTCTAATTAGTAAAGAAGAAGAAATAACAATTTTTAGCCACCCATTCAATAGGCCAAGTTAAAATCACCATGTTGTTATTTTTCTCCCCAAATAAGACAATTGTTGCAAGAAATGTAGGAGGTATCATAGCCATCTAGTTCACATATAGGGACACAAGATACTTTAAAACACAAGACTGTGTCGCTCAAGACCTGTAATCAGACTGCATGGGAAATACTCAAGATAAATGGGCCACTCTGAGTGATTCCAGATGTTTACTAAAGATGACCCAAGTTAATGCAGTAAAGAAAACTATTCAACTTGGTTTTCCCAGAATTTCTCAAATGTATGTGGTAGCTATTTAGTCCAAGTTTTACACTTGAGTTTAGTGGAAGATGGGAAGAGGTGTGTATTTGCTTCATATGCTAAGAGTCACCTTGGAAGCATATCTGCTAAAATCCCTGGAAGACTGGAGCTCAAAGACTGCAAACACAATGAAAAATACAAAGAGGGAAGTGCTGATGACTCCAACTCAACTAATGCACATTCTACCCCTGGGTTGCAGTATCCCACTGTAGCCCATTAACATTCATAATTGTTACATGTTAATCAAGAAATGTTAAGTGCCATAAAAAACAAAAGAATGCCAATCCTCTAATTAAATCGTTTTTGTCGGGAGCCGCTCTGAGATGGCGGCCGCTTTTGGCTCCCCCGCCCATCGTGTCTGCTAAGATAGCACCCACCTCCGGCTTCCGGGTTTTTGTTGCTGTGCCTGGGCCCCTCCTGTTCAGAGAAAGGCCCGCCGTTTTTTATGATCCCACCAATGCTATTTAAACACGTGTGCAATTGTGATTGGTTTGTGAAATCTATATAGCTTGCTGTATCACGAGATTCGCC
>PVKA01010912.1:43081-62915 GCA_004027165.1 Ctenomys sociabilis | reverse complement strand
TGCCTCAGCCTCCCGAGTGCTGGGATTACAGGCCTGCGCCACCACGCCCGGCTTTTTTGTCTTTTTGAGACAGTGTCTCACTATGCAGTTCAGGCTGGCCTCAGACTCACTTTGTAGCTCAGGCTGGTCTCGAACTCACAACAATCCTCCTGCCTCAGCCTCCTGAGTGCTGGGATTACAGGCATGCACCCCCCACCATGCCCAGTATTACCGAGGTTTTAAAGGTAGAAACTGCATCCTGTTTGGCAAACAAATTTGTCATTTAATATAGAACAGTACCTTTAGGGACAGTGTGACCATTACTCAATGTACGTTTTTTCTGGGAGCATTGTTTCCTGGGAACTCCCCCAGTCTATTGATGGTTTATCAATGGTACACCAAGCCTCCTTGTGGTCTTACAAGGAAGCAGGGTCATAAAGTTGAGCAGGGTAATTTTTTACATTTAGTTTTACACTAACTCATCACATTACTTTTACATTACAACCCTTCACACAACCTCTCCTCATTCCTTGGAGACTCTGCTTCTGATGCTTCCCTCTCTCCAGGACCTACCACCCCTTCCCTTCAACCCATTCATCTCCTACAGCAGCGAACCTCCTCCAGGTGTGGCTGTCTGTAAATTCCTGGGCTGAAATTCCATCCAGCGAAGGCCACTGGCGCTGCCGTGACTCGTTACCCTTGGCCTTTCCATGTGGGTGTCCAGCAGGGTTTCATCGATCCTCCTCCTCCCCTGCACTCTCTTCGGCCGCAATAAGTAGGTCACAAACCTGTGTGGCCATTGGTTCACTCAGCCAAAACTTCTGGAGCAATTTCTTCTTGCAAGCATTGTGTCTGGCAAGCACAAGGGTCTGAATTCAATCCCTGGTTCCACCAAAAAAAAAACAAAAAAAAAAGAAATCTAGGGCCGGGGAGGCAGCTTAGTAGAATAAGGGCTTCTCTGCATGCATTGTGGGGTGCAGTGATAGTGCTCAACATGCACCATCACTGGGCTGCACCCCACCTGGTCGCTGCCTTATTTCCTAGTGCTGTGTATAGGGTAGGAAGACAGATGTACTAGTGTCCATGGAGAACGGTACAAGCTATGATCACCACTATGAGCCTGGGCTACGTAGCGTGTCCAAGGCCAGGCTGAACTACATAGTGAGTCCTGTCTCAGGCAAACCAAACAAAACAACAAAAATAAGCCCAAACATTTTTTAAACATAAATAAGTAAATTACAAAAGGGCTGGCATGCCGGGCATGGTGGCACAGGCCTGTAATCCCAGCACTCGGGAGGCTGAGGCAGGAGGATTGTTGTGAGTTCGAGACCAGCCTGAGCTACAAAGTGAGCTTAAGGCCAGCCTGAACTGCATAGTGAGACCCTGTTTCAAAAAAGACAAAAAAAGAAAATAGAAAAGGGATGGCATGTAACTTGTTGTGAAGGCCCTGAGCTCAATCCCCAGTACCATTTAAACAAATAAAAATACAGTTATTGTCTCTGTTGTCTCCATATTCCTGCCTTGTAAGGAAAGCAACTTTGAAGTAAACAGCTTGTTTTCTTCTGCGTTTTTTTTTTTTTTTTTTCTTTATTTTTTTCAGCCTCCTTCCGTCTATAAAAACAACCTCTGTCTATAAAAACAACCTCTTCGTTGGCCAGGTAGCTCAGTGGATTGAATTGCCTGCTTAGGCAGAGGCAGGGGCCAGGGGTTAGATTCTCTGTGTGCTGTGTCTGCCCCACCCCTAGGGCGTGGCAAGCCTGCAGTGAGACTGGGCGTGGTGGCCTGTGCTCCCAGCCCTTGGGAGACTGAAAAACAGGAAGGAATGCTGCAAGTCCAATCTGTGTAGTGAGACCCTCCCTGTACTAAATACATAAAATAAAAAACAAACAACAACACACAAAAAACAACCTCCTCTGCTCAGCACATAGGAACTTGTTCTATTTTATGGGATGAAGTATTGCCTGATTGTAGAACTAAAAATAAAGCCAATTTACTGAGCTGAATTGTTGTGGTTTTGATCATTGACAAAGGACATCTAATGAATGAGAATGTCCATGGAAAGAGCCTGAGCAGAGGCCCTAAAATGGAAAGGGCCAAAGCCATTGTGGCCTGAGCACTGTCCACAAGGTTTAAAAAAAAAATTAATCTTTATTTATTTGGTACAGGGTCTCACTATGCAGCTCAGACTCACAGTGATCCTTCTGTCTCAGCCTCTACAGTGCTGGGATTACAGGCGCGTGCCACCACTCCGGGGTTCAGTGGACAACAGAACTCAGGTCCTGTGCCTGCCAGGCAGGGGCTTAGATCACCAAGCTACCACCGCAGCCCACCCACAAGGCTTAAAGTCAAAGCAATCATGGCTGCAGGGAGGACTCTCAAACTGGCTCAGTCCAGCCTTGTAAACTACAGTACGGAGCCAGGATGTCAAGAAAGAGACTTTGCATGACTTGAGCACAGAACAGGTTTTTTTTAAAACTATTCTGGTTGCTGTGTGCAAAGTGGATTGGCCCACTTGTGACCCAGTGTTCTGGGGTCTAGCGTGGGAGGATTGTGACTTCAAGGCTAGTGTAGGATACCCAGTGAGACCTTGTCCCCAAACACAATGGCTCAAAAGCAGCAATAGCAGCTGGCAGCTGCAGGCAGCCAGTAAAGAAGCAATAGCCTCAGTCCAGGCAGAGCAGCCAATCAACTCCCTTCCCAGGGCTTCCCAGGGTTATGTCCCAGGCTTTCCAGGGAGGACCCTCCTTTCCACCAGAGCCCTTCCTCCGAGTAGCCCATACTCTAATCTCCAGCCCCAGAGGCACCTTTCTCCTCCCCTTCCACTGTTTCCAACTCTTCCCAAACTTTGCTAAGATGTGCCCCTTCCCATCTGTTCCTGCTGTCATTATCTTCATCTCCATTAAATATCCTCCTCATGAATATCCCCCCCTTTTTTTTCTCTCTCTTTTTTTTTTTTTTTTGCAGACCCTAGGATTGAATTCAGGCCCTTGCGCTTGCCAGGGAAGTGCTTATTCCACTGAGCCATCTCTCCAACCCTTCCTCCCCTTTCTTATAGGTTATGTCTGCCACTGAAAAAAGATATGCAGAAGTCCAACCAGCTATGAAGGCACACACCTGCAGGCCCAGCACTCCAGGAGGCAGAGGCAGGAGGATCACAAGTCGAGTATCACCTGGGCAATGCAGTGAAACCCTGCCTCAAAATGAAAACATCAAAAAAAGGCACAAAAGGGCTCTGTTTGGATGTAGCTTAGTATAAAGGTCCTGGATTCAATTCCAAGCATCACACAAAAGAAAAATAGAAAGCTATGCAGACGTCCTGACCCGCAGGGTTCAGAAAGTGACTTTGTTTGTGTAGGGGAAAAGAACTCATATTTTTTTCCCACCCATCAAAATGTTTGTAACTGACACCCCATGACAAAAGGCAGACAGAAAAAGCCGAACAAATTTATGTAATCAAAGTTTTATGGGAAGACCGGCATGGCAGTGCACACCTGCAACCCTTGCTACTCCCGAGGCTAAGACACAGTCATCACAAGTGTGAGCCCAGCCTGGGCATTTGGTGACATCGTGTCTCAAAATAAAAAATCAAATAGGCTTCAAAGTAGCTCGGTGTGAAAGACCTGGGTTGAATTCCCAGTAAGGCCAAAAAGAAGAATAGGAAAAACCAAAGATGAATTCCTTTACATGGTAGAGAAGGAATATGGCCGTGCTGACACCTTGATTTTGGACCTAAAAGGTTCTAGAACTGTGAGACAATGATGTCCTGGTTTTTGTAAGTTTGGTTGCTTAGGAGTTTGGTTTTTGTTTGGTTTGGTTTTTGAGACAGGCTCTCACTATGTAGTGTAAATTGACTTCAAGCTCAGTGTGTAGCCGCCAGCATGCCCTTGAATTCTCCGGCCTTCTGGCCAAGACGCCCCAGTGCTGGCCTCACGGGTGTGTATCACCACACCTGGATAAATTTCATTTGTTTGTTTTGTTTTGTGGCAAGGTCTCAATATGTAGCTTAAGCCAGTCAAACTCACAGTAATCCTCCTGCCTCAGCCGCAAGTGTATGCCACCGCGCCTCGATCTTTCTTTCTTTATTTTGTCATAATTTTCTTCATGCATGTATTTGATATAGGTCTTACTATGAAGAAAGGATTTTGGTGATCCTCCTGGTTTTGGCCTCCCCAAGCCCTGGGATTACAGGCCTGCATCACCATTCCCTGACTCAGTTGCCGGCGCAGCACTGGGACTGGGAATCAAACCCTGGTCCTTGAGCCCACCGAGGCCTGCACTTTGTCTGCTGAGCTATCCCACTGACCCTTTTTTCTTTCTTTCTTTATAATTTTTCTTCTTCTTTTTTTTTTTATCTTTTAGAGGCAGGGTCTCACTGTGCAGTTTAGATTGGTCTCAAACTTGAAATGATTGTTCTGCCTCTGCCTCACAAGTGCTGGGATTATTGGGACAAGTGGGTGTCACCATGTCCAGCACCTGGCTCATGTTAAAATCCTGGTTTGTGGTACTACTTTGTTGTGGTTGTACAACTAATACGCACCATTCACCCTCTCTTTCAACTGCATACCAGCCCACCTGAAAGAGCCTCTAATGTGTATATGCCCCAGATATAGCCTAATGTCCCCAGAAATACTGACATACGAGATTAGGTTGTCATAAAACTGGTTGGGCAATTAGGCCTGACCTGTTAATTACAAGATTGTGGGGTGTATGCACAGAACAGCTCCCAAAGCCCTGTGTGGGGACTTTCCAGGAGAACTGGAGCAAGATTTCAGCAGGGTGTCCTACACCTGACATCAGCCTGAGGCGTGAGGTCCCAGTGTCACCTGGAAGCACTGCAGTTTCCTTTGGAATTGGACGGTGTAAAGGCACATGGAGCCCATGGAGGGCTGCCCTGCTCTCGCTGTCCTGGTCTTCCTTGCGGCAGCCCCCCCTGAATTCTCCCTCGCCTTTTCCTCTTCTACGTGGCCCCAGCTCACTCTGCAGAGCCAGTTTCTCCCTCAATCTTTTTATTTGTATTTTTTTTTTTTTCCTTTTTTGAGACAGGGTCTCACTATGCAGTTCAGGCTGGCCTTAAGCTCACTTTGTAGCTCAGGCTGGTCTCGAACTCACAACAATCCTCCTGCCTCAGCCTCCTGAGTGCTGGGATTACAGGCATGCGCCACCACGCCCAGCTGTTTGTTTTTTTTTTTTTTTGTCTTTTTGAGATAGGGTCTCGCTATGCTGGTCTTGAGCTCACTTTGTAGCCCAGGCTGGTTTAGGACTAAGTTTGTAGCCCAGGTTGGTATGGAACTCACAGAGATCCTCCTGTCTCAGCCTCCCTAGTGCTGGTATTACAGGCAAGCATCACCATGCCTGGCTTCCTCCCTCATTCTTCACTATTACTTTTTCAAATAAATTTTGCTACCTGTTTTCATTTGTTTGCTCCAATTCTTGGTTCAAAAGGAGGAGAGCCTGAACACCAGCTCCAGGAGGAGACACAAGTACTACAAAATCCAGCAAAATTCAATTGGTGAGCTGTTTTTAGAAGAAGCTATCCAGTAACAGGATGGGTCTAAGGCATGAAAAGATATTTCATAATATCTGGCTTTTAGGGTCAGGGATATAGCTAAGTGACACAGTGCTTGCCTGGCAAGCACAAGGTCCTGATTCCCAGTACAAAATATGTATATATATGGCTTTCTTTTTTTTTTTTTTTCCACTGAGGACTGAACTCAGGACCTTGTACTTCCATGCAGGCACTTAAGCCACTGAGCTATCTCTCTGGCCTGATCTTGCAAAAATTCTAAGTTGCTCGGGCTAGGCTCAAACTTGCAATCCTCCTGCCTCAGCCTCCTAAGCACTAGGATTACAGTCATGCTCCATGCAGACCAGCTTCTGTACCTCTTTTATTGCCTGTTTTCCCATCATACAGCATGGCCATCCAACAATATCAAACCTCTTACGAATCCCTTTTAAGGTGATTCCTGTTGCAGGGGTCTTAGCTTTGGCTCTGTGTGGAATGCCTGCTACCACAGACCTCTGGTCTGTTCTTTCGAAGCTGCTGTCTCAGTTACTCTTCTCTTGTTGCTGGGACAAATACCTGACACTCAAATGATAAAAGGGAAGTTTTATTGAGCTCACAGTTACTAGGGGTTTCAGTCCTTACTCAGCTGGCTCCAAGGCAGAGCAGCCTTTTGGTGGGAGCGGCAAAGAGCAGAGAGCAAAGGGAGGGGCAGCAGCTCAGGGAGCTACAAAGCCTCTCTTCCCTCGTTGCATTGTAATGCAAATTCCCCTCCCCAGGGCCAGTGCAGCACCCACACCCACAGTAATCAATCACAAACTCAAAACTGCCCCAAGACTTCATGAGGTTTGGGGGGGACACCTAGACAAAAAACATAACAGCTGAGCCAGGCGTTGTGGCGCAGGCCTGTAATCCCAGCACTCAGGAGGCTGAGGCAGGATTGTTGTGAGTTCAAGGCCAGCCTGGGCTACAGCATGAGCTGCACAATGAGACCCTGACGCAAAACAAAACATTTTTTTTTTTCATGACACTCAGAGCTGTTAATCATGGAGCAAACTTGTGCGGTTGTACTACCACCACGCAAGATTTATCCTGAACAAATTAGATCTACACTGACCTGGATTCATGGCTGTGACACTGCGTTAAGTATTTAGCACTACCGCAGAGAAAAATAGAGGCATTCTACCAGGTAGTGATTGCGTGGGGGAGCTGAAAATGGCCTTCTTCCTCCCAACCAAATTGAATCCAGGGCCTTTGCACTGAGCTGCATCCCCAGTCCTTTTTTATTTTTCAATCTCTGAGATAGGATCTCGATAAATCCCCCAGGCTGAGCTCAAGTTTTCAACACTCTCAACTTTAGCCTCAAACTTTGCAGGTATGCGTCACCATACCTCAGCTCCTGCTGGAGTCATTTCAATGCCGGTGAAAGGCATAGGCTGATTTATGAGTAGAACTCAAAAGAAAAAGAAAACAGAGACAAAGGGTCAGTGAAATAGCTTAGGCAAGCACAGGCACCAGGGTTCGATCCCTGGCACCATACCATCTGAGTTGTGTACTAAGACGTTGTACCAAATATATATTACTGAGTGCCAAATATATATTTAAAAAAAAAAAAGAACAAACAAGGGACTTTCAGACTGGCACATTAACAAAAGAGGGGAGGTGGGCTGAGGTGGGCTGGAATCTGGTGCATCATTATCTGTTTCAGTTAGAAAAGCGGTTGTGGAGATCTTTGCACATAGCCCGGTCTCCGTGAGGCGGCTGTTTCTGTCCACAGCACTCTGTCCTGTGGAGGCTCTGCTGGAACCCAAGGTGACCCTGGGTTTAGGGCAATGACTTGCCACTTCTGGGTGCAAGTTAATAGTTGAATGTCCCTGAATAATTTGTTATCTTGGTGTCCTGAATCTTGAAGAGGGTAAGATAGCTTGTGTAAATGTAGGGCTAGTTAAGCTGGTGTTGCCAGCTTTCAGACCACACTCCCTAAATGATTAGCATGGCCACGTGTAGACTGAGCCAGGGTCTAACTCCCAGCTTTAAAGTAATAAGGAGGTTATTGCGACAGCCTGATGCGAGACACACGTGCCTATAATCCCAGCATTCTGCAAGGTCGAACCAGGAGGATTTTACATCCAGTCTATCCTAGGTAATTTAGCAATTTAGGAGACATGATCTTAAAATAAAAAATAAAAGGGGGCTGGGGATGTAGCTCAGTGCAAAGGCCCTGGATTCAATCCCATGTCAGGAGAGAAAGGAAATGATGCTCAATCTTTTTTTTTTTTTTTTTTTTAATGTATTTGGTCGGGCCAGTAAGATCAGCTCAGCGGACTAAGCACCTGCTTTGGCAAGTGCAGGTACCAGGGTTCAATCCCCTGTCCCACATGCTGCACTGGGGAGGCTGAGACAAGAGGATCACTATGAGTCTGAGCTGCATAGTAAGACCCTGTACCAAATTTTTTTAAATAATAATAAATAAATAAAAGCAAAGAGATTAGTTGGTTTGGTTTGGTTTGGTTTCAGGGGTGCTAGGGATCTAATCCTAGTGTTGATTGTGCTATAGAAGCACCTTAGCCCCATGTGTTTTTTTGTTTTGTTTTGGTACTGGGAATTGAACACAGGAATTCAAGCTTGCCAGACAGACACTGTGCCCCTGAGATATATCTCTGACCTTGTGTTTGTGATTTTGAGAAAGGATCTCACTGTGCAAATTCAGGCTAGCCTTGAACTTGCTATGCATCCCAGGCATTGAATTCGAGGTGATCCTCCTGCCTCAGATGTGTGACACCATGCCTGCCTGGCTCCCAGTTCATATTCATTCCCTTCTCCTTCTCCCTCTCCTTCTTTTCTTTCCTCAGCTTCCCAAGCGCTGGAATTACAGGCATGTACCTCCTGTTGATTTAAGGTCAAAAACACCAAAACAGAGTCAGTGTGGTGGTGGAAAAGGAAATCTATACAAGAAAAATTGTTCGTTTTAAAACTTTGTTCTCTTTGAGCTGCCTAGCCCTGCAACTGTTTCATGGCTCTGTATTTGGTTTCTTAACTCCTATAAGCATGACAGCATAACTGATGTTTAGGATACTTGATTGTGCCAAGCTTTGTGGTCATTTATCTAGTCTTTTTTTTTTTAATTTTTATTTATTTATTTATTTATTTTGTCTTTTTGAGACAGGGTCTCACTATGCAGTTCAGGCTGGCCTTAAGCTCACTTTGTAGCTCAGGCTGGTCTCGAACTCACAACAATCCTCCTGCCTCCGCCTCCCGAGTGCTGGGATTACAGGCATGCTTTAATTTTTAATCTAGTCTTCTAACTGATGACCTCACCCTGCTAACCAGAAGAACCTCCAGGCTGCCTTTGTAACCCCTGCTTGGGCTTCATATAAAAGTGCTGGCTCACAGACACACGTTGCCTGGCACTTGCAGAAAATAATTCCAGCCAGGAACACCAGTGTAAAATAAAGCTTTTCACGGCCTCTTGACTTCCTCAGGTCATTCCTTTCCCAGTTTGACTGCAACATTCTTGGTTCCCTGACCTGGAAGGCTGCGGTGGTGGCTTGGGCCACCAGCTGTGGTCTGGTGTCTACAGCAGGACCTCTCCAGTTTCCTCAATAGGAAGGTGCACCCTCCAGATTTTCTTGGCGTTCCCTCAGAGGCTTGGATAAGAAGTTTCTGCTTGGTTCTAATGGCCTCTGTCAGACCAAAAAGAAGGGGAAAGGATGCAGTTGGATCCTGTTATCAGATAAGGCAAGGTGCCCTAGGGGCACCCCAGTTCGTCTGTCAGTCTTGCTCAATTTTGAGAAGAGACAGATCACCTCTTGTTAAGACCACTCTCATTCCAAGGGGCTTGGAATGTTTAACATCTAAGTGGCTACTGAATAATTGTGTTTTTTCTTTTTTCTTTTTTTTTTTTGGCGGAACCAGGGATTGAACTCAGGCCCTTGCGCTTGCCAGGGAAGCGCTTATTCCATTGAGCCATCTCCCTGGTCCTTGTGTGAGTGCTTCTAATGGCTAGTGAAAGCAGTAGACGGTTCCATCTGTACTCCATGGTAAAAGGTCCCTCTGGGACCTCAGAACTACAGAACTTGAGTGGGTCAGATTTTTTTTTTTTGTACTTGGAATTGAACTCAGGACCTTGAGCTTGCCAAGCAGGAACTTGAGCCACTGAGTTATCTCCCCTGCCCTGAGTGGGTCAAATTTCTGGATCCTGTAGTCTATAGTATGGTTAAAACGTGACTCAGCCTATGTATTGAAGATCTGATAGGCTCAAGGTTTATATGAGTACACAGATTGTAAACAGACTCACATCCTCATGAGGGGAGTAGCCAGGGCTGACAAGTACTTGGTCCCTCATCTAAGGAGCACCCCCTTTGTTCCATCATTGTGGATACACAACATACAATGTAGGGAGACTAAATAGGTCCAGAGTAAAATTTCTGTCCTTGACTATACACTGAAAAACTTCCAAAGAAAATTTCCTAATGACTAAAGGAGTAAAGATGAAACCTCAGAAGCTCCAGGCCTTTTGTGAAATTAAATGGCCCAACCTTTGCCCCAGTTGGCCACTTGAAGGGCTGGGGAGATGGCTCAGTAGAATAAGTGCTTCCCAGCAATTGGGAGGCTGAGGCAGGAGGATTATTGTAAGTTCGAGACCAGCCTGAGCTACAAAGTGAGCTTAAGGCCAGTCTGAACTGCACAGTGAGATCCTGTCTCAAAAAGACAAAAAATAAATAAATACATAAATAAATAAGTGCTTCCCTGGTAAGCACAAGGGCCTGAGTTCAATCCCCAGTTCTGCCAAAAAGAAAAAGAGAAAGAAAAAAGAAAGGATACATGATGTTGAAATTGTCTGTCGAGTATGGAACAGAGTGACAGCCTGATGAGTGAGGCCATCCTGACTGGTTTCCATACATTGACTCAGGGTCCAGCCTATGTTAGAATCTCTCACCTTTGGGGCCAGGGAGATGGCTCAGTGGAATAAGTGTTTCCCTGGCAAGTGCAAAGGTCTGACTTCAATCCTTGGTTCTGCCAAAAAAAAAAAAGTCTCCTACCTTGGCTTTGCACCTGTGCCCTGTACAACGAGCAAGCCATTCTAGTCATCAAAGCAAACCCACAAGGCCATCTGAGAGGCCACAGCCTCCTGTCCTCCCAGATTAATTCACTTGAACTCAATTGCCATAAAGGGTAAGAACTCTTCCATCTTAAAAAAAGAACTCAAAAAGACAAAAAAAAAAAAAAAAAAAAAAAAAAAATTAAAAAAAGAACTCTTCCATCTTGACTCCAATTCTTTGTCCCACCTGCCAACATGGGACAATCAATTATTAGCAACTCTTTGTGACTCTGTTTAATACTGAAGAATGCCGCCATATTTTAGGTAGGACCCACACCTGGTTAAAATTAAAAAAAAAAAAAAAAGCATCACTGTAGCTGATTCTGACACTCGAGTGAACACAGCCCTTCCTCAAGTATGTCTGAACTGGGACTATAATGTGACAGAAGATCATAAGACCTTAGGTCAGTACCACACTGCTCTTCCTACAGGACTTAAAGAAAGAGGCGAAAAGCCCATAACTATGCCTAGTCACTGAAGTTACTCAGGAACCCAAAGAAAGTGCAGCCAACTTTTATAAAAGATTCTATGAAGCCCACCAGGCCTATACACCCTTTGACCCCATGCTCCTGAAAATCAGCAGATGGTCAATGCTGCCTTCATTGCATAGCCAACCTCTGACATTAGAAGAAAAATCTGAAAGGTTGATGCCTTGCTGGCATGAATGCTACCCAATGACTTCAGATTGCTCAGAAGCTCTTTGTAAACCAAGAAAAGGGAAGAATACAGAGCAGCAAGGGGAGGCAGCTCACAAAGCAACACAAAGTTTACTCTTCTAGCTACAGTGTCAGGAAAGCCTCTTTCTGGGGAGTCCCACCAAGACTAATCCCACCATGGCAACTGATATAAGGGGCCCCTCAAGCCTCACAGCCTAAGTATGGCAGCAGACCTTGTGCCTTGGCAGCTCACCAATGTACTCGCTGCAAACAGTTTGGACATTGGAAAACTAACTGCCCTCTCCATCTGTGAGACACAAAGAAACGTGCCTCTTCTAACTCTCTTCGATGACAACAACAAACAGGACAGACAGGGCTCTATTAGACCCCAGGAGCCCATAGTCATGGCCAGGATCCAGAGAAGCCTATGGCTCCTACAATAGACAGTGGAGCTGAACATACAGCTGTGACTCAGCCTGTTGCTCACTTAACCTCCCAGAAAATCCAAGTTATTGGCACCACCAAGCCCCCACTGGAAAGAAATTCTGTCAAAGCAGGTCCTGCAAGATTGGGAGACACTTCACCAAGCATGAATTTTTGTATTTCACAGCCTTTCCTGGGGACGTGACCTCCTTTCCAAGTTAGGAGCAACCATTTCTTTCCCTCCACACCAGCCAGTTTTCCTCACACTCGAATCCACTGTCCCAGACTTGATGTACTGGATTTATAACTGGTGATCAACTTATTTCACTCAGCTGAATTAAACTAGCATGGTGTTGAGGGTAGTGGGCCACCTGAGGATTGTTGCCAACAGCATAAAACACAGAACAGGAGATGTTGTTGGAACACTGTTAGGGATGCTGTTGGAGAAACTATTGGAGGCTGTTCTGCTGGAGGGATCTTGCTATGCTGGTTTTCCTGATGAACTTTGGAGAAGCTTTGGTCCTCATCTTGAGCATCACTTCCTGGCTCTGGAGGGGAAGGCGGGGCTCAGCCTCATGGAGAAGCTTGTAGCTGATGGGAACTTGGCTTTACTCATTACTGGAGAAGCTTGGGACCTCATTGTTGCTGAGGACGGCTGTGGTACTTCTGGCAGAGCTCTGGTGCTTACCTTCAGTGTTGCTCCCTAGCTCCAGTTCAGATCCCTCAGCCTGAGAGGCCCCTTATATTAGGTCCTTCGTCCCACTGGCATAGACTTTCTAGCTTCCGCCCCTGGCCGTTGGGCCTTTCCAGCACAGACCTGTGAAATGGGCCTGCATGAGACTTTGTTGTGGGCTCTAGGCCTCCAGTTGGACTTGTGGGAGGCATTGATATGAGCTTTAGGTTTTCATCTGGACTCATACGGGATATTAGGATCGAGGCCCTCAGCTGGAGTCTTCAGTGTTTATGTGTGTGGACAGATTTCCTACACTTCTTATATATGATTCTTGGGTGATCCAGTACAAAATACTATTGTATACAATAGCACAAATTGTAAAGAGTTTCCGTAGTGTAGTGGTTATCACGTTCGCCTGACACAAATTGTATACAATAGATACAAAATATAAAATGTGTCCTGTATTATACTGTTCCCCTTGCAAGGACCCCAAACCATGACGCTTGATATTGACTCTCACTGTGCCCTGAGAGGAAAAATGACACCTACATCAGCCTCAAATGCCTGATAATCATAACCCTCTGAGAGACTTGTTTCCAGGAGCATAGGCCAGGTGGATCACTACTAGGTCAGACTTGTAGTGATCCGCCTGTCTCCCTTTGGTGACTGAGCTGTCCCAAGGCAGCTGTTAAGCAGTTCCTACTTTCACAAGAGGTTCAGCTTAGCATGCAGCCCTGTATCTCTCACTTGCAACCATTTGGAATCAG
The DNA here is from genome assembly GCA_004027165.1 of Ctenomys sociabilis. Taxonomy (NCBI): domain Eukaryota; kingdom Metazoa; phylum Chordata; class Mammalia; order Rodentia; family Ctenomyidae; genus Ctenomys; species Ctenomys sociabilis. The sequence goes on along the minus strand of PVKA01010912.1, from coordinate 49,816 downwards.
CTACATTCCTGATAGAGTATGCTATCTATTTGTACACTCCTCTCCTCCCAGTGGGAAAGCCTCATGGGGATGACTGGCCAGTGTCAGCCCAGCTATCACAACTCTACACTCAACAGTTCTCAACCTTTACACCTTCCTGGGTCTGTTTCCCTTGATGTAGTCTGGTTCACCTGTCGGGATTTAAAAGATGCTTTCTTCCGTCTATGGGTCATATGTGTCAGCCAATCCATATTTACCTTTGAAGGGGAGGACCAGAGAGGGGACAGAAAGGCCAACTTACCTGGACTCATTTGCAACAAGATTTCTAGAACTCCCTACACTTTTAGGGAAGCACCAGCTGCTGACCTGACCTAATTTCTACATGCAGACTTTAATTGCACTCTTATGCAGTAGGTCAGCAATATGACATGCAGTTCAAGTAAATCAGATCTCTGGAAGGGAACACAGGCCCTTCTCTGCCACCTCCTGGCCACAGACTGTTAAGTCCCCTGGAAAAAGGTTTGAATTATGGATTTTTGTTTGTTTGTTTGTTTTGTGGAAGCGGGGATTGAACTAAGGCCCTTGCGGCTTGCCAGGGAAACACTTATTCTACTGAGCCATCCCCCCGGCCCAAGGTTTGAATTATGTAGACAGAACATTTGACAGAAAAAAGACTCAGGCACCTCGAACCCGAGGAAAAAGAAGTCATTTGCTCCATTCCAAGGCCTGAAAATAAAAGGCAGCTGAGATAATTTGAAGCATTGCAGGTTTCTGTTGAATTGGGATACTGAGATTCGCTGAGTCTAAGCCTCTATATGACAAGCTGCTATGAAAAGAAAATGAGAGAACTGTTAAATGGGATTTTAAAACAAACTGAATCCTTTCAGACCATAAAATAAGAGCTATCAGCTGCCTCAGCACCAGGCATTCCTGACGTGACTAGGCTCTTTAACCCTTTAACCTGTTTGTTAATGAATGAAGGTACCTGGCAGCAGGAGTCCTGACCCAAAAGGACAGCCCTTGGGAGAAGCCCGTTACATACTTGTCAAAGGGCCTAGGCTCACTCTGTGGTGAAGGGCTGGCCTCCCTGCCTGACAGCACTGGCAGCAACCATCCTTCTGATCAAAGAAGCTGACAGGTTGACCCCAGGGCAAAATCCGACAGTTCAAGTCCCCATGCTGTTCTGAAGCTGTTAAATAGTCAGGGATACTGTTGGCTTTCAAATGGCCATGTTACTCAATATCAAGGGCTGCTTTGTGAAAATCCTGGACTGACTTTTCAATCCGCTAAACTTCTGAACCCAGCTACCTTTTTTTGTTTATTTTGTACCAGGAATTGAACTTAGGACCTTGAGCATGCCAAACAGGTGCTTAAGCCACAGAGCTATCTTTCAGCCCTCCAACTACCTTCTTGCCCACTGAGCTTTGTCCCCCAGTCATGACTGTCCAGCTCTGACTGATGAGATTTTCGCCTTCCCACCAGATCTATCGATGGGGCCCTTGTCTCACACTGAGTACATTCTGTTTGTGGTTGGAAGTAGCTAGTCAAGGGTGGGAAATGTCAGGCTGGTTATGCTGTTCTTATCGCAGAGGAAGTGTCCCCAGTTGGACCTCTTGCACAAAACTGGTCTGTTCAGCGAGCTAAATTATGGGCTGTGAGGGCCGGCCAAAGAGCTCAGTGGATTAAAGTGCCTGCCAGCAGGACCAGGGGCCCGGGGAGTTTGATCCTCGGGCCTGCTTTGCCAGGGTCAAGGGACAGTCTGAGACAGCAATTGAGACTGAGGGTGGTGGCACCTGCCTGTAATCCCAGCTCTTGGGAGGCTGTAAACAGGCCGGATCACTATGAGTCCGATCTAGTAGTGAGGTCCTGAACACACTGTAGTCCCTTCCCTCAAAATAAACAAACAAACAAACAAACAAACAAACAAATAAATAAATAAATAAATAAATAAATTATGGGCTATGATAGACACTCTTAACTGACCAAAAGGAAAAAAAAAAAAAAGCAAACATTTACACGGACTTTAGCACGCTTTTGCTACTGTTCATGTCTACAAGATGCTGGCTGTATAGGGAGCATGGACTTCTCACAGCAGAAGAAAAACAAATTAAAAACAAGCACAAGGGCCAGACATATAGTGAACTAAAGTGCCTGCTTAGGCAGAGCACAGCGCCCAGTGCTTTCTCCCCGGCCTGCTCTGCCGGCCCCACCTCTGTGGCACGCTAAAACAAAGATTGAGACTGTGTGTGGCAGTGCGTGTCTGTAATCCCAGAGCTTGGGAGGCCAGTGCGTGTCTGTAATCCCAGAGCTTGGGAGGCTGAAAACAGGAGAACCACTACAGAAGTCCGATGTACATGGTAAGACCCCTGTACTAAATACCAAAAAAAAAAGAAAAAAGCACAAAATCTCTCAACACCTGACTGCAATGTTTTTTTTTTTTTTTTTTTTTTACTTTAGGGAAGGGTCTACAGAGTGTTCAGGGTCTGCTACTAGATCAGACTTGCAGTGATCTGCCTGTTCACAGCCTGCCTGGGGGCAGGGCTGGCATGCAGGCCCCAGGATCAAACCCCAGGCCCATGAGCCCGAACCCTCGGCCCAGGCATCTGCTGAGCTATTTGGCTGGCCCTTGTTTTTTTTTCTTTTTGAAATAGGGTCTTGCTATGCAGCTCAGGCTGGCGTAGACTTGAACTCACAATGATTCTACTGCCTCAGTCTTCTTTTTTTTTGTCTTTTTTGAGACAGGGTCTCACTGTGCAGTTCAGGCTGGCCTTAAGCTCACTTTGTAGCTCAGGCTGGTCTCAAACTCACAACAATCCTCCTGCCTCAGCCTCCCTAGTGCTGGGATTACAGGCATGCGCCGCCACGCCCGGCTTTTTTGTCTTTTTGAGACAGGGTCTCACTATGCAGCTCAAGCTGGCCTTAAGCTCACTTTGTAGCTCAGACTGGTCTCGAACTCACAACAATCCTCCTGCCTCAGCCTCCCAAGTGCTGGGATTACAGGCCTGCGCCACCACGCCCGGCTCTGCCTCAGTCTTCTGAGTGCTGAGATTATAGGAGTATGCCACCATGCCTGGTAGAAAAATTGTTCTCTTTGAGCTGCCTAGCTCTGTAACTATTCCATGGCTCTGTAATTGCTCTCTTGACCCCTGTACCCAGAAGAACATAACCAAACACTCACGAGAGTTGATTGTACCAAGATTTGTGGTCATTAATCTAGTCTTGTAACTGATGGTCAGTATTCTAGCTCTGTAACCTATTCTCTCACCCTGCTAACTAATCAGAAGAACTCCAGGCTGTCCTGTCCCACCTTTGTAACCCCTACTTATAATCATATAAAAATGCTGGTTTGCCAAGTGTGGCAGTGCACACTTGTAAACCCAACACTGGGAGGCTGAGGCAGGAGGATTATAGAAAGTTCAGTGCCAGCCTAGGCTATGTAGTGACAGAGTCTCAAGAAACCAAACCAAAACAAAAAATAATAATAATAATACTGGTTTATAGACACTGGATTTCTGACTTAAACTGGTTTAAAATAAAGCTGTTTACTGCTTTCTGACTTTCTCAGGTATTCTCCTTTCCCCAACTCTCCCTCTGTCTCTCTCTCTCTCTGTCTCTCTCTCTCTCTTTGACTTCCCTAGGTGTTCTCCTTTCTCCAACTCTCCCTCTCCCTCTGTCTCTCTCTGTCTCTCTCTCTCTGGTACTGGGGGTTGAACTCAGGGCCTTGTGCATGCTAGGCAAGCACTCTACCACTAAGCTACCTCCCCAGACTATGACAACTTCTCTGGAAGCAATTAGGGAGTGGCACACAGTTTTCTACCAGTTGCCAGTGGTCAGACTCAGAATGACCTGCTCAACCTCAACCTCTCAGGTCATATGTCTCTCTTCTGCAAAGGGTTTCTGGTAGCACTCCATGACTGTCTAGGGATTACATGAAATGTGTAAGCCTCAATCAATGTCAGAGATTGTTATTAGCATCATTGTAAGCAGCATGTGAGGTAGAGCAGAAAACACTTATGTTTCAGCCCACTCTTGCCAGCATTGTGGTCGAGGCCAGTGACTCTCTGGGGCTTAGAATAGTGCCTGGGGTGTAGGAAGAACTGTGTGGAGACAGATGTTTGTCATTATTTCAAAATAATAATGTTATATTGATTACTTCTGGAAATGCTATGCTTTGAGAATGTCCAGGGATGCCTACAAGACTTTTGCCTTGCTGTTTCCTTCCCCTCTACATAAACATATACATGTGTAAGCACACATGTGCGCACACACACACACACAATTCCAAGCTCTAGCCTCATGTAGCCACTGACAGCAACCTTGAAAATATTACATTATGGCTGGGCATGGTGGTACATGTCAGTAATCCCAGCACTTGGAGGCTGAGGCAGGAGAATCGTTGTGAATTCAAGACCAGCCTCGGCTACAAAGTAAGCTGAAGGCCAGCCTGAATTGCATAGCAAGACCCTGTCTCAAAAGAATGAGAGAGAGAGAGAGAGAGAGAGAGAGAGAGAGAGAGAGAGAGAGAGAAATGTGAGAGGCTGGCCAGATAGCTCAGCGGAATAAAGTGCCTGCTTAGGCAGAATGCAGTGGCCTGGGTTCAATCCCCATGCTGAGTCCGCCCCAGGGGTGCACAAAAACCGTGATTGAGACTGGGTGTAGTGGCACACCTGTAATCCCAGATCTTGGGAGTCTGAAAACAGGAGGATCACTATGAGTCCAATCTATATAGTGAGTCCAAAAGAGAGAAAATGTCACATTGTAATATAGTATGATCCACTACCTACCAAATTCTTACAGTGTACCTGATACTGTATATAAATCCACATATAGTCCCTTTCTTTCTCTCTTTCAACTTTTTCTGTTTTTCTTTCCTTTAGGGTACTGCTAAAACCCAGGCCTTGAACCCAGGGCTTTCACACTTAGCTATACCCCTTGCTTTTCTTTTTTGAGACAGGGTCTCACTACTTCACTAAATTGTCCAGGTTGGAGTCAAACTTGCAATCTTCCTGCCTCAGCCTCACATAGTGTCGAGGTTATGTACATAGACCTAGCTGCTTGACCCTTTCCCTTTCTTTTATAGTGCTAAGATTGAACCCAAGACTTTCACATTGAGTTCACCCTGAATTACATCTCCAGTCCTTTTTTATTTTTATTTATTTATTTATTTATTTATTTATTTATTTATTTATTTATTTATTTTTGTGCAGCCCACATTCATAGTGATCCCCCTGCTTTCTGCCTCCCCAGGCTGGGATTACAGGCGCGCGCCACCATGCCCGGGCTCCATCGCGGGCTTAGCGCGCCCGAAGGTGGGGCCGGCGCAGCATGTGGAACCAGGCATCGAACCCTGAGCCCTGCGCTTACCTAAGCAAGAGTTTAGTCCGCTGAGCTCTACCGTCGGCCCTCCTTTTTAAATTTTAAGACAGGTCTTGATAAATCATTAAATTGTCAAGGATGGGCTTGAACTGATCGTCCTCCTGCCTCTGCCTCCCAGAGTTGCTGGCATTATAAGGGGGAGCCACCACACTTGGTTTACATGTTTGTCGTTGCTTTGTTTTTGGTTTGTTTTCTGAGGCAAGATCTTGCTATGTAATTCAGGCAAGCCTTGAACTCACAGTGATCCTCCTGACTCAGCCTCCTGGATGCTGGGATTACAGGCCTGGGTCAGCACTTAAGTATTTCTTTAATCAAGGTGTTTCCTTCATCTCATTGGCCCCTAAATTTTTAACTGTCACCTAATTTAATGGCCATTTCTTCACAGGTGTAACCTTGCACCAACTCTCTAATCCTTTTTTAATCTCCATCCAGAGTGAAAAAAATAATAATAATAAGTTAGCCAAAGGATCTCCCTCCTAAAGTCTTGCCGCTTTAGCCAGGTATGGTGGCACACACTTATAACTGCAGCACTAAGGAGGCTGAGGCAACAGGGTCACTGGAAATTTGAGGCCAGCCTGGGCTACATAGTGAAATCTTGTCTCAAGACAGCAACAATATTGTAGTTTTGCCTATGGATAAAGTGCAGTTTCAACCCCTAGCTAAGTAGATAAAGTCCTTTCATGTCCTCTTTCTTTCCCTCCCTCCCTCCTCCCTGTCCTTCCTTCCCTTCCTGGAGAGCAAGCCCTCTCCTCTGATACCCACAACCCATAGTCTGTCCTGCAGGCTCAGCAACAGCTCGCCTCAGAGCCCCTGTCTGGGCCACCCTCTGCCTTCACTTTCGGGCTTCCTGCTGTTTTCAATACAGCTTGCTGGCAGCACCTACTCACATCTATGAAAGTGACTGATGCGTCTTACTCATATATGAGCTTATTTTCACAATGCTCTAGGGAGGTATGAAGAGTTAGGATACTCAGAGATTAGGGACCTGAAGGTCAGTGATGGGAACCAGCTTGCTCCAGGTTACAGAGATGATAAATTCTTACCTGATGGGGATCTTCACAAGAGCAAGGCCTGTGTGGGTTTTGCTCACCTCTACCTAAGTTTCAGTTATTTACATAATAAATAATTTTTTTTTTTTGTCTTTTTGAGACAGGGTCTCACTATGCAGTTCAGGCTGGCCTTAAGCTCACTTTGTAGCTCAGGCTGGTCTCGAACTCACAACAATCCTCCTGCCTCAGCCTCCCGAGTGCTGTTTGTCTTTTTGAAACAAGGTCTCCCTATGCAGTTCAAGATAGCCTTGAGCTCACTTTGTAGCCAGGGATTGCGGGCGTGCACCACCATGCCCTGTTCTTGTTCTTTTTTTTTTTTTTTTTTTTTTTT